>JACGDI010005654.1:641423-657669 GCA_014898725.1 Jacaranda copaia
TACCTCCCATAACTTGGCCTCTTCTCTTGAACCTCCGCCGGTGGTGTTTCTCGTGGAATTTCAGCCGGCCAGTGTCCTTAAACCTCGGCCTCTCCGCCGGATCAATGACACATTCCGGTGGCGGCACGGGATACCTCAAAGTATCATAACAATATGAGTAATAAATGTATTTTTCTCTAAATGTTTTCATGGCCATCTTTTGTTTGGGGGTTATAGTAGCAAATTCAGGGCTGGCAAGTTGGTCTTCCCTTTCGGCACATTTGGTGGCCAGCACTTCTTCCAATGGGTCCGTCGCGCATCCGTGGAGGACGAGGTCCGCGAACTCGGCCACGAAAGGGGCGTACTTGTAATTGGCTTTATATTTGCCGCCTGAAGTAGCCCAATCTGAGGCGTCCCAAATGGTGGCGTATAGCGACATTGGTTTTGAGGGGAAATCAGCTCCCATTGCTTCATGCCGTACAATTTCCCGAATTGGAATATTGTCGATGTAAAATCTGCCAATAATCAAGAAAATCAAAGAAATAATATTATAAAATTCTCAAATTCATTGAGATTTGACATGAAACATGATAAATATTTATTTGTTATTACGATAACTATAAGTCTCTGTCTAATCTCATCATAACCAATAATAAAATCCCAACCTCTCTGCTCCTGTTTTTATTAAATTCACTCTCTTATATTCAACTTTAGAACAAAAATAATTACAACTGATTGAATAATTCAAAATCATTTATTCTCCAGTACAATATATCTTTTAAAAAAATCAATTTGTTAGATGAGAATAAGATAACGTCTCATTTTATATGTTAACACTACATAACAACAAAATTTATAGTAATTGAAAGATCCATCAACCTCAAAATTCACGAGGGTTCAAGGCTTATATGGCCTTAAATCAATTTCAATTCCTCATAATTATAGCTCTAATTTATCTCAATTTCCCTCCGATCCCCAATCTTTAAAAAATTTGGCATCTACCTAACAAAGCATAGTATTGGTTCCACCCATATGACTTTACCACCTAATTATGCTAAACTTGACAAGGACAACATTTTCCTTCATGTTCACACACTTGCACCTAAATATATTCATTAACCACAAGACTTTTTGTGATTCATGTATCCAACTTTACAATCAACTTGTGCACTGTCCATGCTTGTGACTCATTCTCAATATTTTTCACCATCTCCCATCTTTATTCCATGCTTTGAAAACTATGGCTAATTTTCTTGCTGAAATCAAGCAACTTGTATGAGTTGAAAAGGTCAAATTTTCAAAATTGACAATTACGTGTGAGAAAAGTGGCAGTTGGAAAAATGGAAAAAAAATAAGATTACATAACTACTTACATAATATTCTTGGTGGTCCATAATATGCTGTAACTATGGAACTCTTTGGAAGGGTTAAACCAAAGGTAATATCTCTCTTCTCTCCCTCTATTAGTGCTTCCATTTCCGTACATGTTTGTCTGAAACCTCCATGCTTTCCCTCTTATGTTTCCCAAGAACTCAAAATCTAGTTCATCATGCGTCTTCTGGAATATATCTCCATTGGTTGTCTGTGATCAGAAAAGAAGTCAAATGATCATGAGAATTATGGTCATAAGTTTGGGAAATAATTGTGAATTTTAAGGAAAAGGGACTTTGGATTTGATTGTTTTACATACATAAAACGCAACGACGACACCTGCAGTGTAGTCTGATGGTAGCTTGATTTTGGCACTGAAGAACCCGTGGCTGTAGAGGTCTGAGGATTTGAACCCTGAGCCTGTTGTAAAATTTTAAAAAGAAAACTTCAGTCAAACTGATCATATATATATATATATATATATATATATGTATGCATATGACTTGAAAATTCAAATAAAAACAAATTTTATAATAAAAGGTATGTCCATATATATATATATATCTATATGCATGATCATAAACCATAATCATCACCACCAACTCCCAAAAAACAATGGAAAAATTGCCAAAAATTGAAAAGAAAAGAAGAAAAATTAAACATATATGCATGTATATGTATATACATGCCTGTGTACTGGTTGAGATGAAGTTGAACAGATTGATCATCAGAAGAGGGGATGATATTTTGTTCACCAAATAGAGGGCGAAAACCTTTGGAGAATGGGACAGTGGATACGTTGAGGGCAGCAGCATGAGATAGAAAAAGAAGAAGAAGAAAGAGGGGCAGAGGGTTTTGGAGCTTACACATATCCCTAATTCTGCTACTATTCCTATAGTAGTGGTATTGAGTTGTAGCTCTTTAGTCTTATGTAGCACTATAACTATATAGGTAGTCTAAAAGTTGGAGGAAGTTTGAGTATAAAACGGTAATAGACCAAACAAAAAAGGGTGCGGCGTGTGGGCATACTTTTAATTCGTGATAGACAAAATACAAAGAATAACGCGTTTCATCTAGAATCCTTCGGCTTCGTTTGGTACTATTGTTTGAGGATGTTTCACACAATAAATGACAAAACCTTCATTACTATCTTATATATATTATTACCATATGTTAACTAATTAATTAATTTTTCTTGTGGGCTACTATGATGAAGCTTCTAGAAAAATTAACCTGGTCTTTTGTATTAACTTTGCTTGGCTTTAAAGAATGTCCCTCTTGGATTGGACAAAAGGAGAATGAAAAGCAATTAGTGTTTGGAAAATGGAATTAAATTAACAACCAATTGATGGCTGGAAAGCCAATCCTAAAGAGACATTTCACCCACCTAATATTCAAATGACAAAAATGCCCCACCCCACCACCCCCCAACCCAAGATTGGTGGGTTGGGCAATCTAAACCTAATTTTCATACAATTATTCAAATTGATTACTGTTGTGATGGGTTGCCGTGTATTAAGAGCAATATTGCTGACTTATTGAAGAAAAGTATGATTAGGGTTTCATGTGAGAAAAACAATCTGTCCCATGTGAGTAGGATACCACTCCATGCAACTTGCTAGAATTTTTTGGAACATTTTAGAGAAATCCCATTTTCTAGGATTTGACCAAAAATTGCTGTGCTGATTCTGGCCTGGTACTGGACTGCTGGTAAGGAAAGGGACCTCTCCAAATAAATTTTTTTTGTTTTTTTGTTTTTTATTCGTTTTGCTTTGTTTTGTTTTTTGTTTTTTTAACAAATATTCTATTAATACATTCAAGAACAGTTGTCATCCTCACTTACGTGAGTTGCCATAATATTGATGTCTTGTTTTAGTCCTCATAAAATTTGTATGTATGTATAAATGTTGCTGTATATGTGATGGGACAAATTAATACAACTATGGCAACTCATGGAAGTTGAAATTTGGAACCTCAATTGATAGAATTTAGCCGTTACAATTAGCTTTACATATATATATTTATATAAAGAGGTCATAGCTGGTTTCCTAACTATTTTTAATAAAATTCTAATTCGCTTTTGATCTATTTATAGATGCAAGAATTTGCCATTAAATTATTTGTTTGTCTCTGAATAAATAGTTGGATTTAATAAAAATAAGAAAAATATAATAAAAACTTAAGACGAATAATATGTGTTGGGATCACATAAATTAAATTGCCTCCATTATGAAATGCTGCTCAAATTTGATTGACCATACACAATTTCAAGGATGGTTGACAAGTAAGAATTTTGAATGTTTTTATTTTTTTTTATTGGACGACTTAAAAAGAAAATAAATTTTAAACATTTACAATTAGTAACAGGCATGACAATTTCTCTAGCAGCAATGTCCCATTGTCACTTGATAAAGCTTGGGCTGTTAATTGGTTACACCAACATAAGAGCTCATGAGCCATAGATGTATAGATGCATTGCAAGATACGAAAGAAAGAAACATCTGCTTTCAATGATTGAATTCTTGCTTATATATAGTTGATTAAATCATTTTTAATACAACTAATTCTATTTCTTTTTCCTTGTTTGATTTCTCTGGAAATATATACATATGTATGTACATGTGGGGCACCCTGGTGAGGGATATGATTGGTGGGCAGTTGCTTTCTCCGCCGCCCCGAGCAAATATTTTTTGTGTGCTTTCAATTTTTCTAGTGGAAATATTGTCAACATTTTGGGGTCCACTTAGGGTAGTGATTAGTGAATATGGCTATGCCACATTGTGTATCGTTCTTTGGTTAGGTTCCTTAAGCCACACAACAAAAAGAAAACAGTAAGAACAAGCAAACGGGAAGAGACCAACATATAGATTTTTGTTAGTTATTCATAACATATATATATATATATATATGTATGTATGTATGTATGTATATTAAGAAATTTAAATTTAAATTTTATTCATCTAAATATAGCAATAGTACTACTAAATCAACAGACGATTCAACAATTGATCTTTCAGAATTTATTTGTTCTCTGTGATAATAAACTCTTGCTCCTTTTTTTATTTTTTCCCCTTTTTTATGCGACGCTTTGGTTCTTTAAGTAGCATCCATGCAAGTTTTCGGTTGACTTGTTCGCCAGATTTTATGATTTTGTATATTCTTTTATAGAATATGAATAAAGTTTGATGAATTCTCTTACGCACATATTTGAAATTGTCTTCGTGATACTCGATCGGGTCGAGGCCAAATTCAAAAAACTTTTCCTAACTGCAATTTTAAATGGCACACCATCAAAATTTAATGCCACTATAGTTTCTTAAGCAAATTGTAAGATTAAGGAATAACTGGGCGCTCAAAGCTCATAATTCGCTTTTTGGAAGGAAACGAAAAGAACAGGGACACTGGTATGCATTAGCGCGCGCAAGTTAAAAAAATTATTAATGTAATTAAAGATTCATTGACCTGACCCAATAAACCTACATCTATATATAAATAAGAACTTGTCCTTGGGTGGGAAACAACAATTGGAAACAACTTCTAATACCCTCATACTACGAAAAATTTTCTTTTGCTTATCCCTATCCCAATGAGCCGAAACCAAAGCTCAAAGGCGAATTGAAAGTTAAGTAGTGAAAATTCTAAAGATTCATTCCCCAATGGGGGTTCTCTCCTGAGACCCATGAGGAACCTAACTAGGACCATGAACTTTACGTAGAAAATCAAACTCTTTATCTCAATACTTTATAAATAATTCATGACTTAGTCATTTACTTCATTTTTTAATAAGATTAATAAACAGACCATTTTATTTTTCTCTAATTTTAACTTATCGTATCAGAATCCAAATCCCACGAATTTATTACCTCGCTTTGAGGATCTACGTTAAATTAGAAAACAAAGGCCATCTTTACCATATTCCTTTCTTTGATTTGCGCAGAAACCATTACACCAACCGTCCTTCTTAATTTCTTCCTAAATCTTTCCTTCTTTTTACATCTTTCAGCTGCTTTACATTGATTCTAAGAATCATGACAGCTCCCCTCTTGAACACATGAAGAATTATTAATTCACAGCTCATGCTTATCAAATTGTAGAACTAATTAAATTTTGTTTAGTGGAGAGGGAACATTCAAACTATTTGATATACTATGTAAAATAAACATGGTGGGTTTTACTTTAGAGACCGAAAGTTCTTTAACATTATGCCTGGCGTGAGGATTTTTTTTACAAGAAAAAGAAAAGAAAGTGTTAAGAAAAATAATTTTAATTGTATGATTGAGGGGAAATATAGTAGAATTAGAAAAAGCTTCTTTTCCTCCCAAATTGGTGAGAAAAATGAAAGAAAAATCTATGTAACTCTCTCTCTCTCTCTTCAATACTTTCATCATCTCCGATTTTTTCAGTTCTGTCCTCTTATTTTTCTTTAAACAATAAAATAAAATTTGAGATTATATATATATATATATTAATTTTATTTTTCTTTTCCAAAACATTATTTTTTCCCTACCAAAATCCTTAAATAAACCAAAGTGCAAAAGCGCACACGCACTGGCTTTGGTCCTACTCCTATCAACAAGAAGTGGTCTGCCTATGTAGGCCCTATGTGAAATGTAACTTCCCTTAACAATAAAAGAGTCCTTTTATTCTGTACTAAGTTTTTGTCTGTTCAATTATTATGTTTAATAAATATACGGGCATGAAAATGGGGCCTTTGAGCAGAGCAGGAGGAATAAGAATATTTATGTGTATTAATCAACTGCCTGTCTTCCATGAGGGTATGGGGCCGATATAACCTACCCAGCAACCGACCACGTCTAAACGATGCCACCATATTTTTGTTTGCAAGCCTATAAGGTTTATCCCAAAGCCAACACAGCAACATGCTTAAGAATTAAGATGTATATGTATTGACTGTGTAGTTCAATTATAAAGACCTATAGGATAGAACAACAAACCTGCTATAATGCTTTTGGCAATAAGCTAATGGCTTTCTTTATTGTCCAAATAGAAAAACAAGAACAAATTGGTCATTATGAATGGATAGTTCTAAAAGTGATTCTAATAAAATTGAGCATTTTAATAGTAATTAAGATTATAATTTTTTTCAATTTATCTCAAACCGTATTATAACCTGATGAATCGCGTCCACCAGAACAATTATATTTTAAGAACCTAAGTTAAATTGCATTTGATATAGTCTATCTGTAAAATAATAGGTGCCTAGAATTACCTTATACATTTTAATATCTTTTGATATGCAACCATAACTATTTTTTAGTTATCATTCAAAAATCAATAGTTTAGAGAGAATTGAAGTATCAATTGGCCCGAGGGCTTAAAATTCTATAGTTGAAGATCGTATTGATTTTTATCAAAAAAACAAAAAGAAAGAAAGAAATAGAAAAAGATTAATTAAAGGAGTAGATGAACTTTCCCTCCAATATTTACGTACCATTCCCTTCGAATACTGTCTTGAACGTCAAAGGATTTTTATTAAGCAAATTTTGAAATGATCCTAACATATTTTTCCCTTATTTCAAAATTCAATATCAAACTAGCCAAGCCATGACTTCTGATGAAATGAGCTAAAGCTTAACTAAGAGACTATTTTATCAAAAATGCCATTGTCAACTTTCTTACCAAAATTTACATATCCTTCCCCCCATTATTGTTTCGAGCATCAACGGATTTTCATTGGTAAAATCCAATAACTGCAACCTTTTTTGTGGTTTCAAAATTGAGAATCAAGTTGACCCAACTAGCGTTTGTAATTGCCTGACCTTTAACTAAGAAAGTATTTTCCTACACACGTGTCATTGTCACATACACAGGGCGGGTGTGTGCGTGTGAGAGAGAGAACAACTAGTGAAATTTAATCAGCAACAAAGGGAACATACCATGAAGCTCATTCTACAGCTCTTTCAAGTCCTGCAGCCTTCAAACCAAAAACATGGGTAGCTGCAGTAACTACTCAACTTAGCACAACAACATAGATTCTAAAAAAACTGCAGACACATCACGTAGCCAGTAGCTATACATTATGCAGAAAAAACCTAGAAGGTTTCAGATGTCCGTTATACAAACTACAATTCCACATATACACCATGTGCACAACAAATGGTTCTCTTCATCCGGAAGAAATAGTCCATTCAGCACTTGCCTCTAAATGAATCGCCCTGCAATCCCTAAGTGCAAAGCTTGACAATGCTAACTTCAAACTCAATGTATTGCAGCTAACTTACCCCAATCGATGTCCTTTGATATACTGGCTAGATACGTCGGATCTAGAAACTCACGTGTTACATAGTAGAGTCTCAAAGAAATTCCTCCGGCTAGCCACTTCATTCCTGCAGAATCTCAAGAGCAGCACTCCACAGCTAAGTTGAAATAGA
Organism: Jacaranda copaia; assembly: GCA_014898725.1. NCBI lineage: Eukaryota > Viridiplantae > Streptophyta > Magnoliopsida > Lamiales > Bignoniaceae > Jacaranda > Jacaranda copaia. Next base: position 649,166 of record JACGDI010005654.1, read on the forward strand.
GAATATCTATCACCAGATTCAACTGGAGCAGCATTTCCAAACAAACAGACAGTACCCTTCAAGAATCATGATTTGGGCATCCTCAAAACATCCTACGATGATCACCAGATTTAAAACTTGAAAAGCATTCTTGAATAATTAGATAAATGTCCTCACAATCTCATCTACGGGAAAATTCATCCCTGGCATTTGCTCTTGAAAGAGTCATAATAATTTACCCATCTCCAAAATACACTTGACATTTTCCTCATTGGCAGAGTTTAGGATTTACTACATACCAAAGGACCATCTGGTTATGGAAGTGAAAATTTTTTAGCCTTGGACCTCAGGTTTAAGCTATTCAATATCAAGCTGAATACAATATACATGATCGTCCCTGCAACCCACGAAAATCCTGCCCCCAATCATCACGGGCGATGAGAAGATATCTCCTTCTAGGTCCAATCGAGCAAATTCCTGAACCATGTCTTTCATAGTTTGCTTCACACCTCCGATGGCATTTGAGTCAACTCTAAGCACATAAATACTACCAGAACTATCACAGACACATATTAACCTGAAAGGATGAGGAAGAATGTTTAGAGGAAATATATTAATAAAAGACAATATAATATATTAAACCTTAAATTACCTGTCAGACAAATTGGAGATATTAGAGATCAATTGGGAGTTCTCATCTACATAAGGAGATGAAGTAATTGGATGTCCAATTGCATGCTTCCAGATTAGATTACCTGTTTCCTGGAAGTAAAGACTCCATCGTGTTAATCTCAATCTAAAGCTTTTGAGCATATATAATTAGTTTATTTTATCGGAAGATAGTCAAGCTAATAGCTCACCAGAAATTAAAAAATATGGGAAATATTTCATGATTAGATTTAGGAAATTTTTATAAACTAAAAGCACTTCTTTATAATATGAATTGCATTAAATTTCTAAAAAGAACTAGAAGGTTAAGAGAGTGGTAACCGCCACGAGCTTTATTTTTCTTGCTATATGTTCTCATTTCAATAATTAGCACTTCTCTCTCGTTCAAGTTTCTAAATTTACTTTGGTAATTGGTGATGAAGAGAGTAGTTTCTCTACACATGCTTCAATTTTGTTACTTCCAAAAATTCAGAAAAAAAAAATAATAATTAAAATTAATTTTTAGCTTGAGCTCAGCCCAGGTCTATTGAATCATTGAGTCAAACTCACAATTGAGCTCAATTCCTCTACTTTGAGCTTGAAAGTGAGCTTGAGCTTTGAAAAATAGGCTTGTCAAGTCACAAGCTTTGTATAGCTCAGGTCGAGGCCTCAAGCTTGACTTGTTCACATCTTAGTAGAAACCTAGTGACAGCTTTAGTGGTAACCTAGTGCTAGCATACCAGTACTTGAGATGGTATTCTTTGAGGCCAATTTGGATCAAAGCTAAAGCTACGAGCCAGTTGCAATGTAATTTTCATTTTAAGCATTTGATGTTTCAATTGGAAATGAGTAAGGAGATATCGAAAAGGTCATGCACTACAAAAAGAAACAGCTGATAACCCTGTTGAGCACATTGGTGTTTTCATAAATACATGTAGAAAACAAATCTCACCATTTCAAAGGAATAGATATTTCCATCTCTGGAGCATATGAATACCTGCATGAGATGCAAGTCAATTGATTTACAATGTGCATTATCTAATCCAAAATGGCAGCACCAAAAATCAGATAGTTTAATGCTGCACTTATTCAATATGCTGAGTCCACTGCAAATTGATGGCATTAGCCAAAATACCAACTATTTACAAAGCCGACCTTCGGTTGTTCGAATTAGTTAAGAATTGGTCAAATTGACAAAGTAATATATATCCTTTCAGTTGCTTTAAATTAGAACAAATATTAGAATTAAAAAAAAAAAAATTGGAATTTTGAGAAGAATACTGGGCGGAGGCAAACCTTTCAAGCTGGATGGAGTGATACTGTAATAGTCAGATTTGAAATTCTCAAGCTTCAGTTTAGCTAAGTTGCTTGATAGCTTGCGAGCTTTTCAAATGATTTTCATTATTTTTGTTTATATAGTCTTGTAAACTAACACTAAACAATAAATTAATCCTTATGCCCTTAAATTACTTTTTGTTTAAGAATATCTCATCGTTCCCTCTCAGCGATCACCTGCTTGATATTTGCCATCGATTGAATTTTTCCAACCCTTACCAATCAGTAAAGTAAGCATCCACAGCCCACTGGCCTTCATTCTCACACATCTTAATACACAGCTTCGCATGTGTCAGGTTAGTGAAGAAATTAGAAGGGAAGAAACAATTCGCCAGTGATTTTTCAACAAAGAATAAGAAGGGATAAGAAATTGAATGCCATGAACTCCAAGAACTCTGTCCTTTTACCTTCCCCTTTGAAGCAGCCATGATCTGCCAACGCAAGGACAGCCACCATAAGCACCCCAACATACATTACGGCTGCAATTCTATTCTTACTTTCTCCTTTTTTTTTTGTTTCACTACTCCTCCCTTTCTGTTGAGAACATTTACTGCCCAAAATTCCCTAGCTAACCCACCCCAAACAACCATGAATCACCAAAACAAAGGTTTCTTTACTTAGACCTTATTTCCCGAAATCACCATTCTCTTGATGCATTTTACATTGGTAATCTAGATGTTGACTCTTTTAGTTTATAAAACTCCTAATTGCAATATTTCATCAAGCACTGCTCAATTGGCTTGTCAGAATATCAAGCTTGAACTATAGTTCAAGCCAAGCTTGGGAAAAATATGATTAAGCTTGCCAAGGTTGAGGTTGAGCACTTAAATTTTCTTAATATTAGGTTTGCGCTCATTTTCACCCTATTTAAGACCCCTGTTCCAAATACACTGGGAAGGGAAAGTATTACTAATTTATGAGGCTGTGACACACAACTCTTGAACGCCAATTGCTCTGCCCTCCAAGCAGTAACTTAGCCCAATGGAATTGGGCTTGTGTGGATCCAAGGCATGTAGTACATGGGCAGGAAAAGAAACTTTTAACTTTTTTATGTGAGAGAAATTGGCTTTTCGAATTCAATTGTCAAACATTCCTGAAAAGCAATTATCAATACCGTGTCATGCTTCTGGGCCTTCCAGTATGGAGGATTCAACTGCAGCATGAAATGGAAAGCGGGGTGCAGAAAATATGAGGAAAATGGTTTTCCCTTGTTTGTTTGGTTTCGTTGGGAAACATGGAGCAATGAGAGGGTACACATTATTTTATTGGATACAGAATTGAACAAGAAAACTTTACATCCACATACCCATTTTCATTCTCCCAACTTTACCTCGGACCAAATATAGTCTAGATTGAGGCTAAGTTCAACCTACCCTTTTATAACTATAAAAGTACTTTTAAGAGCAAAAATGTTACTTTTTAACAGTAAGCCAGGCATTTACTTTAGAATTCCAAAATTTCCAAATCCTGCAGTTATATATTTTATTAAATCACCTTCTAATCAAAGAAGCTGACCTGATAAGGTAATGCTCGAGATATACAAGGTCCAGCAAAAATTGGCCCACCAGTTCTCACCTGTTACATAAACAAGCAAAAGAGAAGGAAATATGGAAATTAGAGTGTCAAGGAAAGGGGAAAAAGAAGAAAGAAAGAAAGAAAGAAAGAAAGTAAGAAAGGAAAAGAGATAGACCAAAGATAGAGTACTGAAATATCAAGAAGAATTTGACCTTTATCAACACATTTCGTACCCCATTATTCCTACTGTGCAGCTAGATAAATAACCAACGGAACTAGAGAATTATACATAACACAGAGAAGGAGGCAACAATCTAGTGCTTCCACGTAAAAAATCAATCCTTTTATATATGGATCACATCCACAGGACATACCATAGTTCACATGATTCTCCAGAAAAAGGAATGACATCCACAGAACATGGATTAGCTCACATTAGAGTCGTTATAAAAAAGAAAGAAAGAAAGAAATAGAGAAAGAAGGAAAGAAAGAAAGAAAAAGGAAAAGGAAAAGGAAAAGAAAAAAAAAAGAGCAGCAAAAGAACATGCGAAATTAAGGATATTTCATACAATCAATCTCCAACCAAGTATGCCTAATCAAAATATAGGAACTCCACATTTGAGAAAGAAACCTCATATTGCAATCTTCAGAATTCATCACATACTTGTTTTGATAAAGAAGTCATCAGCTAAACGGAAAAGGAAAACACGAAGAAAGAGAAGTCTTCAGGCAAAAGGACTACACAAATAGAGAAACACACATGATTAGCAAAAGCCCTACGATTTACCAACAAAGATGAAACATATGTGTGTGCGTGTATATATTATATATCGATAGATTTATAGATAGATTAAAACAAAACCAAAAGCACACAAAGCTAGATATTAGAGAAGACAGAACAACCATGCCAACAAGTTATGAGTCAGAAGTTTTTTGTTTCTGGATGAAGTAGCCCAACGCACCACATGGGAGTCAACATGGCAATTCCATAGAACATTACTCTTCCTAGTCTTGCAGAGTCCCAAATCTAATTAGAAACAAGAATGTTGGAAGAACGAGGAGAAAGAACCACCTCAAAATATTGTAACCAAGAGGAGGTCAAAGCTTATTAATGCTCTGTCAGTGTTAAACAAGCTCTATGACTTTTACATTGATGATTAGTAAAACAACAATCTCTCAACAATCAACTCAGTTTATGTATCAATAAAAGACAACCAACAGCAGTTTGCAAAACTTAAACGCCAGATTATAAATTTCATTATTTGGTCACATAGATAGAAGGCGCAAGTAAGAAGGCAAGTGACTGCATACCTTCCAAACAATGGCGCCACAGGTACTGAGGACAGCAACAGTCCCATCTACCAAGCAACAAATGACTGCAATCAATGAATACAAGAAGACATTAACAAGACATATCAAACACTAAAGATGAAAAGGCGCGTATAGTCTAAGTGCACACAAGCACAGATTAATGAGCAATAATAAAAAAGATGGTTCTGAAGACAATGTACAAGTTGTTAGCAGATGAAGAACAATAAAAGATTATGCTTCAAAGATATTACCCAGCAGAAGTTAATAAAATGTAGAACATAAGAGTGTGCTTTCAGTTCAAAAACAGAAAAGCCACTTAATATTGGGACTTGCATTAGAGCCTATCAAGGACAATGACGATAAGTATAGCATAAATGACTAAAGAGATTAATCAGAACCATAAAGATGTATTTACAAATGAAATGCACACATACTGCTTCCATCAGAATAACTGATTGAAAGAGAGCCAAAAACAGGTGCTCCCATATCTTGCTCCCATAACTTCTTAAAGTGCACACCCTACATGAACATATAAATCACATATCAGGACAAGGAAACCTGAGGATGAGGGTTTGTTATGGAAGATAACAGTTAAATATGACACCGTAGTAAATCATCCATCTAAAGCATTAACAAAATCAGCAGGTCCAGTCTAATGAGGAAAGCATGCAGGTAATTTTATAGTGCAATAAACACTTACATGTCTTAGTAATGCCTACATATATATCTCTTAGAAGCCTATATACAATCTTTCTATTTTTATCTCATCCAATTTTCCCATGTTTGTATGTGCCTATTTATTTTATCCAAAAGGATACGCAGCACAAATAATTAACATGGCAGACACTAAATGCTTTCACCAAAATTGTAATGAACAACCAAAAGAAAGATCAAACTCATTTATCAAGGTTGCTGCATTATAGCAGAGACAAAGACCCAACAGACAAAAGTCAAAGGAAAGAAGAATAGAAAGAATTGGTATAAAACCAGTGGTCACTGAAACAACATTCACTCAAGTTGTTACTAAAAATATGGGCCAGATTGAGTAACTGATAAAATACAATCATGAATCTGCGGAAAATAAAATATTCAAGCAGACCTGCACGCATATGTATGTTAAATTGCTTTCTTTTATAAAATAATGCCATAAATTTGCAAGGTACATCCAAAGAGATCCAAATCCTTCAAGAATTGGAGTGGAGGAAAGTAGAGGTATGATTCTCAATCTAAATCGATTAGCTACTCCAACTCAATATTTTTGCGCTACACAAACGGAATTAACAGGTTTTCTCCGTCCTTATATAGATGCATGACGTCTCAATCTACCAGAATTAGATGTCACAACCAATGAGACGCCTACAGCAAGAAACTTAGCTTTAAAGGATAATTTCGTCAGCAGTTTCACAACATTTGATGATCAGGATAGAAAACACGGATACAAATATAGATAAACAAATTCCAAGAATGAGATCCCAAAACCTTAATTTCCAATGCTGTAACATGGCCATTGGTGGATGCCACATAAAGCATTTCTTGCATCTGGAAGACCAAAAGACAGATTAAAAGCTTGAAAAGGAAGTATTTAATATAGATGGATGGAAAGGAGATAAGCATGCAAGAACCAATAAAAGATAATGGTATTTCTTTAGGCATATAGAAGTATAATTACTTGTTGAAATAAACCAGGAAAACGACATTATGATGATATATTAATCCATCTACCTATATGTGCCAGGATCAAGTTACAGGGGCAATATACAGTGAGAGGCTATGTTTGGTACACTGATACATGCCTAATCAACATTTGAATTCTTTCCTACAAGGAGGCGAAACCATAATTCTCTCATCATTAGAACTAATAAATTCATAAATAGCCCCATCAAGCCATGTAGAAAAAGGCATCCCAGTCTTGTCCCATATCAACATATAGACAGAAGGTTTTCGAAAAAACCCTTCCCATAAGCTGCCATTGTCCCATGCACTTTTTCCAATCGACCACATTCTCCAACTCAGCTAGTTTTCATGGTGATTGACCTTTAAGCCCTGATGTACTCCTGTCCCTGAATCTCCTTTAGCGCCTTACTCCTTTCCAGGATCTTATAATACGACTGTTGGCTCCATGCCAATAGGAAATGCTATGAGGCCACATTTATGCATTTTAATGCTAAATATTGAAAGCAAATTTCCAGTTCTTGTCAAAGGAAGAAACTGATTAAAAGTTTTCACTGCTCCATTTATTTGGCTTAATAACCTTTTTATGCATGTCAGTTATATTTCCAATTTTTTTATTTTTAAACCTACAAAACAAACCCAAGCCAAGTACCTAATAAAAGAAGCCATATACGGGTGGCCTTGCAAGTACAGAACAACAGTAAATGAAGAGAGTGACAGGATGAACTAAAGGGAAAGCTGGTTAGCCGCAAACATTCAATGGTCAAGGCATGTTGAAGAGGGAGCACCGTAAAAGACAGACTTCTAGATATCTCTGGTTGGTGTGACAGGCAGCTGGAAGCAAGAAAACAGGTGTGAGGAAGAACTCAGGTTAGCAAGAAGGGAGATGGAGGAAACAAAGAGAGTCCTTTATAGGTAGAAGAAAGATAAGCTTTAAGATCTAGGAAAAACAATAATTTCTTTATTTGGAAGCAAGAATGAATATTTTAGCACTTCTTACGGAAGGAAGTTCCCTTGGAAAGGTCTTTCCTGCTTCATTCTAATGCACTAAAAGAGAAGTTGTTAGTTGTTTTTTCATCCAGCATACCTAACCCGGGGCTTTGGCTTTTGTAACTATTCATGCGTACAAATCGTGCTCCTAGTTTTTGGATTCAGCTTCTTAATTTTGACCCTAAGTTTGAGCATTCCATGATTGGAGCTAGAACCATCATAGCTGCAATACATCCCCTTAAGCTTGCTAACTTTTTCAAAGTATATTTTTTCATAGATTTTAAGTCAACTTAATTGAAGAGAAAAACTTCATCTCATAAATGATAGCAGCAGGAAAACACAAGTTACAGCATAATTAAGTTCGGGATTAGGGGGTAGATGACATGCTGAAGCAAGAGTAGTGGTCGCAGCATTAAAATAGAGAAATGCATCACAATGACTTGGCTAAATCCCACCTCATTAATCGCTGGTGAACCAAATATACTCCCACCACATGGAAGTATGTAAATGCAGCAATAACTTTTGTAATCAATGGCATATAAATTATGGTCGTAAGATCCACACCTGAAAAAAAGTGTAGAATAAACAGACAAAAGAGATTCAAGATTAAAAACTGATATGGAGAAGCTATATGATACTGTATGACATGTCCACATCAGTTTCTCGTCATATAAATTACAGAACATGTGAGCTTCTGTGTTCATTGCCAAAGTGCATAGCATCAAATTTATCCTTCCTATAAATTATAAATAGATAACCAAGCTTTAAGCATAAAAGAGAATTAAAATATCAGCAGTGGCGTCGACATAATTTTCACAATCCTGGTTATTTTACCAGGTTATTAAAACAATTAAGTTTTTTACACTGAAGGTCCTTAATTTATACATCCTTTTAAGAGATGCCTAGCTGCTTATCACAAGACGAGCATACATAATCAGAACAAACAATAATGCAATGCATGAAATTCAAGGGACAGCCTGGAATGTATTATAATTTCCAGCAAAAAATCTACATTAGGTGCAAAGACAAAACTTTAACCAAAAAAAAAAAAAAAT
>JACGDI010005654.1:657769-680855 GCA_014898725.1 Jacaranda copaia
AGACCAACCTGAGAAAAGTCATCAAGAATTGCTGCTGAGCATTCCACCCGTCCTTCTAGTGTGGTCTCCCACTGTACAACTCCACTACAAAATTTAAATACTGAAATTTCACGCCAAGTCATTTTTCAAGCAAAAAACATCTTTGATGATGATCAAGTAACAGTGACATGAAAGCAGTGCAAATTATCAAGATGCTTGGCATATTAAATCTGACAAGGAGTCAATATAATGGAAAACCACCAAAACGCATTCCCTTCTCTCTGCAGATTGATGTCTTAAAATCAAAAATAATCAATGTCAAGAGTTTAGCAGCAGATACAGGGCAAAGAAAAAATGACTTGATGGAAACCATTGGAATTAACACAGGTTATCATTTTGCCAAACACTCAACTGAACCTATATTGTTTATTATTTTGCACTCATACAAACATATAATGTCCATGAAAAAAGTTTCAAATGCATAAATCCATTATAGATGAAAATCAGATAAATTTTTACCCAATTGCAAATATTAAGGCATCACATATTCTTTCTTCCTCCCTTGTTATCTCTCAAATTTCCAGAACCAGAATTTGTTGCCACATTTCAAATGAAACCATATAACATCATTTTTTGTATTGCAGTTTTTTGTAATGATTGTCTAGTTACCAGTTCAAAGACCATATATTAGCCAGGTAGAAGAGAAGGTCTAATATTAAATACATTTGTAAAGTGCCTATGCTTCAACTGTCAATTATATTGACAACTTTCTCACATCTATCAACATCAAGAAATCTTACTGGTTCAAAATATTCCAAAACAGATCTTTTGCAGCATGCTCCAAATGAGGAGACATGCACAAGATTAGCACTATGTGGACATATAGGAAGAAAGAATGCAAACAAGATATGCCATATCCATGGCTATCCAGTGAGACATGGATGGAAACAGCGATAAAGACATCAATGTAGTTTGGATTTGTAATGTTAAGTATGCAAGACTGGATAACATTCTGAATTTATTTAAGACAATCAAGCATGGAAATGGTGATCAACATGTCCAACAATTTGAAACATAGAATAATACAGTAGAATGCCACCCCTTGGAGACAGAATCCAAGAACTAAAAACTTAAATGCTAATGAAGATTACTTAGTACAAAAACTAATAGTTCATAATACAAGGGTCCAATAGCATAATTTCACATCTATAACTTCATGAAAGAAAACAGACCACTGTAACTCCTCTATACTCCAGCATGATCATTGTGAATCCAGGATGAAAACAATCACATTTTGCTACTTAGCTACATACAGTGCAATAGTGATGGCTTCTTTAGGCTAGTTCATCAGTAGATTATCAATAATATCATGATGCTATTGAATTTTTCAAATATAATTGCATGGAAAGTAAACAGTCTTAGCATTTTCTCGTAATAAATAGAAAATTACTACATGTTTCTCGTCTTAACACTTACTACCTTCTCACATGGCTCACATGAAAAGGAAGCAATCGAAAAACAATATTTTGGATCCACACGTTCAGCTTTCCAAGCTGCTAGTGTAGCAAATTTGGGACTACCATATCCATTTGTAAGGAGAAGATCAACAGTTATAGATCTAACAGCCTTACTTAAATGAAGAAAATGCACATTCAGGGTCAGTTAATTGCATCACATCATGAAACAGAGTTATAGCACAAACGTCTGAATTTTCTAAACTAGACGTGAACTTATGTACGAGAATTCACAGTCCTACCGGATGTATAGCTTGCTATCCACTATTTGGGGTTCTGTAAATTTCTATTATGAATAAACCAAAAACTGAAACTTAGACCATGGAACAAAAGAGAAGCCGACAACTACTCTGAGACAGTCAATGCAACAACTACAGATAAAAAGTGATTCTAAAAAGAAAAAGGAGACTCTTCCAACAGGTATTTTCTAAACTGGCAAAAACAAATCAATAAATTCACAAAAACAGCATATACTGTTCCATCAATAATTTTGCAGAACAAGTAGGCAAGCAGTATAACATATCCTCCAGACTTCGTAACGAAAGTATCAGAATTCAGGTGCCTTCCATGGATGCTAAAGCAATAATTATTTTAAGTCGTGTTTTCGAGGACTTCTTGTCCCCTTACTTGTAATCTCTCTTTATTTCTTAATGAAATTCATTTTTAATAAAAAAATATACATTCTAATTTATGTAATGATTTTAAATGAACGAGAGATTCACAATTAGCATCCTGCAATCACCATTACCTTTTGGTATCCATACAAACAAATTTGTGAGAGTGAGATCCAATGAACAGATAGCTATCATTTCCTTTCAAAACCACAAGCGGTGATGCATCAACACAAGATTCCATGTCAACTTTCCACAGTTTCCGCAGAATTCCTTTTCCATCTACTGGTACAATGTTTGACCAGCCTGTGTCACATGAATAATTTCCCACACATTGCCCTCCATGGATGCTTTTGTTGCATCGGCTAAGGGAACATTCTGTGTGCACTGCAGTGGGATTCCATAAACTATCTCTTGGACTTTGGTCCTTAGAAGAACCTGAATACATATTTGACCCAGTCTTTAATTTTTTGGCAGAACTATAAATATCCCTCTCGCTATCAGCCCCAAATAACCTTCCATGAGGCTTGCTTCCATGAAAACTGGGTATCCTAGATTCCATGGAGAGAGGCATTCCTTCCGGTCCTCTATAATCCAATTCCAAAATAGCATCAGTTGCTACAGAAGAGCTGGACGATAAAAGGGCCATTCGAAGCCTCAATGGAGTGGGAAAAGTGTATAACAACTTCATATGGATTTCCAATTTGAAAGAAACATAGGCAGCAGATATAGAATTACCACCCATCGCAAAAAAATCATCATCATCAGAGACCTTCTCAACCATTAGCGCATCAGAAAAGACCTGAAAAATTAAAACCAAGAAGACTTCTTTAGAGAAGCTGTCTTTGCTATGCAACAGGAGTGGAGCAAATTAATTTTGAGGACTCTATAGAAGCACATGGAAGATATCAATGTATAATTTCAAGAGAACTGGAAACTTAATTTTAAGTGTGCAACATAAAAAGTATAGAAACTGAGGAAACACCAGTAAGCAAGAGGTATAAACAGGTATTACAGAAAGTTTATTGAGAAGTGAATTTGACAAAAAAATTGGACTAAAGAGCATGACAAGGAGAAAAATGGCCAGTCATGGCTACCTTACATGAGAAGCAATTTATTTGTTTTTATTCCATCCTTTTTACAAATATCTCACACAATTTTGGCATAGATGTCAAAGATTTGGAAAAAGAAAGAAGTTTTTATCTGAGAAGAGGCTATTGAAATTGAATAGACTCCCAGGTATCTAAGATAGTCAGTTAGTATGGTTAATTTATTGTAGTTTTGAACTACTATAGTTTCCCACATTTAAGATAAATCCTCAAAGAGAGGGCTACTTAAGAATGTAAAACTAAGTCATTCATTCAGAGGAAAGTGAGATTTCATAGAACTTCACACAAGAAAAACTTACACCAAAAGCAGGAGTATAATTTCTTCCTAAAAAATTTTAAGAGTTTTCTTATGCATCATAGCCATAAATGCCCCAAAACTGACAATAAAAGATGAAAACCATTTCGACTTCAAATGCAGAATCACGACCCTCCCAACAGTCCTGCATTTGATTTCAGTTTATGAATGACTATTTGTCTCGCACAAATCATAAAGTTCCAGAATTTGCACCAATTTCCACTTGCAATTAGAATGCAGTGCATTAATTGAAGTTCCTTCATTTGTTTTAGAAAATCAGATAGCAATTACCTGAACCCATAGAAAAAAGAAACCATTAAATTTTCATCCAAATCAACGAGCAAACAGGAAAATAGTAGCTACACTGATTAATAATGCATTAATAATAATGAACAGGGGTCATAAGTTTTACTTCCTCTAGTGATATTCACTGGCTGAGAGTGCATTACTCATATTTGATACAGAAACATGTTCAAGTCAGTATTATCTGTAGTTTTAACACCAGAGTTTAACAGCGCATAACTTGAGACATTGTGTGTATGCGCACATGCATTAAGTAAAAGAAGAAAAATTAATTATGGTATGTATTTCTGCAGTAAGCATGCTTAAAATTTCTTGAAGTTTTCATGCCGAACCTTTTTGATCACTTGAATGAGGTGATCCTGAGGAACTTCTTCAATATTAATCCTGGCTTGTTGGTCAGAAAGTGTTGAAGAAGCTAATGACAAGTAATCAACTTTCCCAGAAGAGGTCAAAGGTAATGATCCGGTGAACAAGATACGACTCGGTAGCATCATTTGAGGAAGCTTGCTCAGTACCCAATTTCTAAGAGAAGATTTCAAAAGTTCATCATTTTCAATCATCTTTTCTGTCACCAAATGAGCTTCAAGAAGTAAGATTTCTCCATCAACTTCACGGGATAACACCGCAGCATCAACTACATCAGGATGATCCCTAAATGCACTCTCAATCTCCTCAAGTGCAATGCGCTGCCCATTGACCTTCAACATACGATCCTTTCTTCCTAGAAAAACCAAATCACCACTAGAGAGCTTTCTGGCAAAATCACCAGTTTTGAAATAATGTTGAAATTCAGACCCACTATTGGAACACCTCACATCATGTTTTGGAGACAACTTCCCATCTGCTAAAGGTGTAAGATAAGGATAGTGGAAGCAACCTGCTGCAATGCATAGTCCACCCACATATATCTCTCCTTCACATGGTGCATCTTCTCCAACAAGCACCACATCACAATTTGAAATAGGCACACCTACTGGGACACTGCTTGGTACCTCATTTTCCAGAATCAGTGGCAACCTCTTGCAGTCAAAGTACGTGCAATCACCTGTCACCTTAATATAAATACATTTCACACAAGTATACACATATTCAACTGGCTTAAAATAATGAAGCATATAAGACAAAATATTTCACTCCCCTCCAGCACTATTAGAGATTCATATTCTCAAATCCATTAAAAGAAATAGATAATGTGACAAATATTTAGATATCTGTACAGGCCTCACACTTTATGCTAGTTAGAGACAGAAGATTGAAACAAGACAATGAGATAAGTTAATCAAGCATTCTCTCTACAATCCAGAAACTATACACAAGAAAACGAGACAAATCAACATGGTTTCTTAAGTATAAATCTGTACAGAAGATGCTGCAGCATGTGCAAAATGGCCAGCGACTCACTATCACTCGCCAGATAAAACAATTGGAAGGAAATGCACTAAGAAAAGCCAGCAGTTTATTTCTGCTGATTTCCATGGTGGGAATTTGATAATGGTAGAAGCAAACATTGACCTGCTTTCGCATGTAGATTCCGCAATTCACAAACATTACACATAGAGTAAGCAAGCAAACTTTTCTGTCTTACTTGAGACAAAGGGGTTCATTTTATTTCAATTCCATGATAATTTTCTTTTGATATACAAAGAGACAGCTAGCAGACATTAAAATGACAGAAGGACCTGAAAATGGAAAACATGATAGAGGTCTGACAATTTGATGCATCTGATCTAAATAAAATTTACAGAATGCTTAACAGTTCTTCGACTATGTTATGCTTGAAATCAGTATCTGAAATACAAACAAAATGGTAGAAGCTAACATTGACCTGCTTTCACATGTAGATTCCACAATGGACAAACACAGCAGATAAAGTCAGTAAGCACATTCATCAGTCTTACTTGAGACATAGGGGTTCATTTTATTTCAATTCCTTGATGATTTTCTTTTGATATACAAAGAGACAGCTAATAGATATATTAAAATGACAAAACGACGTGAAAATGGTTAACATTATAGAGCTCTGACTATTTGATGTATCTGATGTAAAGAGACCATTTTTTAATGCCCAAAGGAAACAGATAGCAATAATAATGATACAATAAGTTTCACTCAATTTGACCAAAGCAGTTGGCAAAACTCCTTATATAGCTTCACAATCTTATAAAACTATAGAGTACACAGCTTCATAACGAACCTACAGATACAAGTAAAAAGGTAAATAATTTGAGGGGTGATCAAGAACCTGGTTCATGCATAGATTGGTTCATCTATGAAAGATTCATTCCAAGGTAATGACTTAACAGTAAAAGGAGGAACCATTTTAGTTTGAGACATTCATCTCCCTGGCCAAGCAAAGATAAGGTATTTTTCCAAAATCTATGGTGCCAATCATATAGCAAAAGGAAAAAGTGACATTAAGCTTCACTTCGGCTTTGTTTGTGGAAACACAAGTGAGGTGGAAATAAAAGTCACACAGGGAGCCATGTAGAAAAACTAGAAGGGAAGAAGCAAAAAGGAATTACAAAAAACCATATAAGTCGGTGTGCATATTTCAATTTTGAAATATTGTAAATTTTATTGATCTAATACTTGGAGGTTTGAGATTCGAATTCTCCAATTTGTACTGCTCAGAAACTCTCTGTCACTTTTCATAATTAGAGACATTTGTACTGACAACAAACAAAGCTTGAATGAGTGTGAGTTTCAAAATCTAACCTCTGTGCTCCCATACAAATTCAAAATCAAAGTCTGGGGTAGTAACTTTAGAAGCATCTTCCACAAGGAGAGGTGCAAAACTTCACCACTTAGTACTAATAACTTCAAAGAATCTTGAATCTTTATCAAATATGGACTTTGTAAAGCAGGAAGGATTGCTCTCATCAAAGAGGGCACAGCTACAAGCCTATTAATGAAGTATCCCTGGAAGAATGAAGTCAGAAACATAGATAAACAATGGCTCTTATAGAGAAAGAAATGTATAGCATAATGGTGATATATTGCAGGGGAAAGATAATTAAGCCTCAATAATTTGGGTTCAAGTGGGGTCACATGCTGACACCATTAAGTTCCAATTACAATCATGGGGCCTATTCTTAACATCTCAACCATTATGTCTAGGAACGCAAATAGTCAACCCTCAGCATAAAAGGGACAAAGAAGTGCATTAACAATAAATGCTATGTGTAGATTCCTGATAAACTTGTAATATCTCAACCACCCAATGCCAACTCCAAACGCCACTTATTGACATTAAAAGGAAATATACGAAAAAAAATTTCAGTGCTAGCATCCTTTTGGCACAGGCATATAGGCACATTGCCGACTGAAATATTCATTCATCTGCATACTTTTTCATGTTGTGAAGTTTAGCAATACAAAAGATACATGTTTTTCACACTTCACAGTTCCTTCGAAATCTATATTGAAACATTATGGTCGATAAAAGAAACAGATCAAGCACAACAAATATGATAAGACACCTTTACTTGCATAGGCTTGAATCACCTTTCACAGTCTTTGCCTTAAAGATCTGAAGAGTTTTTAGCTACCTTTCAGTGATAAATGAGAACAAGCACACACAGAACACATAAGAGACAGAGAATAATAGAGAGACAGCCAGAACATGTCAATTTTAGTAGGTAAGTTAGGTAATAAACGTAAGTGATTTAGTGTATTGCTCTGATAATGCCATTGTATTGTTTGGAACCTTGGCAAAGAATTGAAAGAAATAACAAGAATTCTAATTCCTGAAGCAGAAAAAAAATTCTCTGGATGACTTTACTTCTCTATATTCTCTTGAACAGCAGATACATACTCCTGCCATTTGCTTAGATCTAGATAACACATTGAAACTGTATATCAAGTGATAAAGAATAAAATATCAACCATGGAAAACTAGAATTTTACCACCACCACTACTACATTTTTGGTAAGGATCAACATGATTTCATTTGGTACATTCAGAATCTCGTCACAAATTAATGAACAATACCTGAACTAGTTCTCATAATAAGCAGAAAAGAACTTTTTAGGAATCATTTTGTAACTCATCCTTTGTTTGTACCTGTAAAAAATCTACGACATAAAATATATTTTCTTTTAGCTGATTGAAAGGAGGTATCACCAACGTACAACTAGTAAGCATGGCTCCAAGAAACTCTTGCAGATGATCAATGAAGCTTATTGGTGTTTTGAAAATCACCATATCTTCTTCATGTAGAGGATACATTTCTTGCATCCATAGAAAACGATTAAGAAGACCTACAACAGTGGACACTGGCATAAGAACACTGTCGTGAATGATGAAAATAAAAACACCCAAATTCTGAAAGGGCAGATGAGTATATGTCTTCGATATAGGATACAACTTCATGCTTAATGATAAGGAAACTAGCATGAAAGCTCACCTACTTCAGTCCCACATACACCTTTAGGCTTTCCACTAGATCCTGATGTGTACATCAAATAACAAAATGATCTTAAGCTTTCACTTCTACAAGGCCACCCTGAGAGCAATTGATGAGATTGCACCTTGGTGTTTTCCTTCACAGAAACAGGTAAGACAGGATAACTTCCTTCATCAACAAGCCAATTCAATGTATCAATCCTGTGGCAGCAATTTCCCTCAGTTGATGATTTGATCCCAATGACTAGATCAGATTTTGAAGAGGATAGTAATGATAATATCCTTGCTTTGGGCCATGTGGGATCTAAAGGCATGAATGCTTCCCCACATCTTAAAACAGACAAGACGGCCACAATGTATTCAACAGATGGCTCCATATATATTCCTACCACCTTTGGAGTTCGCATGTTCTTAAACTTAGCAGACTGTTCTACGCTTGGACTTGGACATTGCAAAGATTCAGAAACATGTATTGACTTTTCACTGAAAATGTTAACTGCAACATATTCCAATGAAATTCAGCTCCAGAAATAAAATAATAAAAAGCCTGGTTAAACAAGAAATTTATAAAACTATATATTTTGACCAATCATGAAAAATGCAGATCACACTGCTTAACAGTATCAATCTTCAAGACTGTTATTGGACTGGCTCTTTGTCTCACTCAAACTTATTCCAAGTCTGGAAATTTTTCTACCACTTACACTAAAAGATCTTCTGATTATAGGCAACCGGTGATGCTTAACATAAGCCTCAAAAGCTCCACTGATTTTAGGATTCAAAAGGATTACAAAAATGAAAAGTTGATATATTGGTCCAGTTCTAAAAATAGAGAGCTAAGTGTCAATTTCAAAGGTACCAGTTTCACATGCTATATTTTCAGAACCAAAAGAATCTACCATTGGCTCATTACAATTTTGTTACTTGTATCTTTCCACAACCACTCGATTTTTCTACTCAGTATGTTCCCTTTTCTAATGCGCGGTGGAACAAGAAAATGTTTCAACCATGACATTCACCCCAAATTCATAACAAGGTGTCAGCATTTCAATTAAGAGCCTAGCACGGAAAATTCTCTTCTTCCATTTATTAAAGAAATGAAGAACAGAAATTAATCATCATTATTTTTTAATTAGTAAAAAGAACACTTTCACCAGGGTATTACAGCAAATGAATACGTGTCAATCAGAAAACAATTCCAAGCTACATTTTGACTCTTTCCCCAAATAAAAGAAAACTGAAATATCAGATTGCATAATTTTCCAGAAGCACCTTGCAAAGTTCTTTTTCTCCAAAATACCTTACTTCAGCCACAGAAACTACAAGTCCCCAGTTAATCGCCCAACTCATATACATATATGATAAACATATGTCGGCCACTTCCTACCTGACCGGGTTTGAACCAGATACGGATCATCAGCACCGTCAAGAATGTGTCTGAGTCGAGAACTGAGATTCTCGACGGCAGACAGAATATCGGAGAAAGTGAAACATTCGTCGCCATCATAGACCGGGGGCCGGGAAGAATACACCGTTTCTGCTGAAGCAAATTCGCTACTATCACCATCTGTTATTCTGCGGGCGGCGCTATCACGGGAGATTCGGGCAAAGCCGGAGGCGTGTATGACCGCGATTTTATCGGGGAATTTAGAGGCGGCTTTGTAGAACTCGTGCACTATGCAGCAAGCCGACAGCTTTGGCTCCGCCGCTTCGCCGGCAGCCATAGCCTCTGCGTGCGCTCTGCGCAGCCCAAGTGAAGTGAAGCTAATTTTCTTAGGCCGTTGTGTTTTAGCCGATTTTCCAAAAATATTTTGGATAAACGGGTTTGGGGAGTTAAAGTTGGGAATAATTTCACTGTTTGATTTTATTTTAAAAAATATAAAAATTAAAATTTTTTGTTCGAAATTATTTTGTAAAAAATAAATTTTATTATAAATATTATATGATGAAATTTTATTTTTTTAATTTAATAAACATATATATATACATATGGATGATTGATGTATATGTGTATATATATTTGTGATGATTGATATAATGTTTGGGGGCATTTATTTAAAAGTATCAAAAACACTTTTCATATTTGTGATCAGTTTCTACTGATTTTTTTTAGAATGGGCTTCCTAATTTTGTTAAAATTTTAGAGATCATTCCATACTCACTTGATTTGACAAAAATGCACTTAAATATAATATTTTTCATTCATTTTTTCACTTCTTTATCTTAAACACAAGTAACAGTAAACTTTAGCATAAGTACTTTTATTTCCAGAAATAGAAAAAAAAGAAAAAACACAACAACCTTCATGGCGGGAATGAGAATAATTGTGGGAGCAACAACCACCAACTCAACATCTGCATTGTCTTCTTCTCTTTTCATTTTTTGTCATTTTTGAGTTTCTTCTTCATCATTTCGGGTTTCTTTTTCTTCTTAGGTGCTTCTCAGTTGTTTCTAAGTTTATTGTATTTTTCCAACAATGTCAACCAATAGTGAACGGGAGTGTTCAATCAAGCGTTGGGGAGTTACCGCTACAAAGACCAGTTCCATATAATGTCAATTAAGGACAGTATAACTTTAATAGATATGTACATTAATCTCACAAAAAAATTGAGTGAAATCAACGCCAAGCTCATTAGTTTGCAATACAAAGCTCTACATCAAAGATTATATGCGACTTTGACCAATGAAGACAATATCTTGAATATAGTCTTATTGTATTTGACATTGAAGATGAACATTATTGACATCTTGATAAATCAAAAAGAAAAATCAAGCAATAGTGCCAAGAAGAGCAGTGATGTTTTAAGGTAATACTCCCATATAATCTAAATTGTATTGTAATTTGTAAAATTTTGTACATTAAGTGTTCTAAAATTGTACTATGTTTATTTGAAATTCTTTCTCTATTTAGAGCATTCTACATTATACTTATTTGCAAATAAAATTATACTTTATTTGACAAAAATTATATACTATTCTTTAAGTTTTATACTTCAAATATTCTATTAATAAATTATCAAAAATTGTATTGCAATTGCTGGAGTTTTATATTTCAGAGATTGTAAAATTGTACTTCTTTTTTTCCTGAAATTATACTTCATTTTATCTAAACATGTACTCTATTCATTGAAGCTATATACTTCAAATGTTCTATTTATTGACTATTCAAAACTGTACTGCAGTTGCTAAAATATTTTTCGAAATTATACTTCACTTTATACAAATTAGCACTCCAGTAATCTAAAATTGTAATTCATTTCATATAAAATTGTACTCTATTATTTAAGTTTTATACTTCAAGTATTCTATTAATTGACTATTCAAAATTATACTGTTATTGCTAGCGATTTATACTTGAAGTGTTCCCAAATTGTACATCTTCTATCTAAAATTGTAATCTAATTTTATGAAATTATACTTCACTTTACAAAATATGTACTCTATTTATAGAAGTTTTATAGTGTAAGTGTTCTACTTGTTGATTATCCAAAATTATACCGTCTTTGCTGGGGTTTTAGACTTCAAGTGTTATGAAATTGTACTTTACTCTATTTAAAATTGTAATCCGATTTTATGAAATTATACTTACTTCATTTTACAAAATTTGTAATATATTTATTGAAGTACTACCCTTTAAGTGTTTTAAAATTATACTTCATTTTATCTAAATATATACTTTAATTATCTAAATCTATTATTTAAGTTTTATCCTTCAAGTGTTCTATTAATGGATTATCAAAAATTGTACTACAGTTGTTGGGGTTTTATACTTTAGAGATTGTGAAATTAAACTTCACTTTATTTAAAATTGTACTTCTTTTTTTTTCCTAAAATTATACTTCATTTTATCTAAATCTGTACTTATTCATTGAAGTTCTATACTTCAAGTGTTCTATGTATTGATAATCCAAAATTATACTGCAGTTGCTCAGATTTTATGCTTAAAGTGTTCTGAAATTGTACTTCACTTTATACAAATTTGTACTCCAATTATCTAAAATTGTACTTCATTTCACATAAAATTATACTCTATTATTTAAATTTTATACTTCAAGTGTTCTACTAATTGATTATCCAAAATTATACTGCTATTGCTAGCGGTTTATATTTGAAGTGTTCCCAAACTATACATCTTTTATCTAAAATTGTAATCCAATTTTATGAAATTATACTTCACTTTACAAAATTTATACTCTATTTATAGAAGTTTTATAGTGTAATTGTTCTATTTGTTGATTATCCAAAATTATATTGTCTTTGTTGGGGTTTAATACTTCAAGTGTTCTAAAATTGTATTTCACTCTATCTAAAATTATAATCTAATTTTATGAAATTACAATTAGTTCATTTTACAAAATCTATAATCTATTTATTGAAGTACTACACTTAAGTGTTCTAAAATTATATTTTATTTTATCTAAACATGTACTTCAATTAGCTGAATCTATTATTTAAATTTTATACTTCAAGTGTTTTATTAATAGATTATAAAAAATTTTACTATAGTTGCTAGGGTTTTATACTTCAAAGATTGTGAAATTAAACTTCACTTTATCTAAAATTGTAGTTGTTTTATTTTTTTTCCTGAAATTATACTTTATTTTATCTAAATCTATACTTATTCATTGAAGTTCTATACTTCAAGTGTTCTATGTATTAATAATCCAAAATTATACTACAGTTGCTCAGGTTTTATACTTAAAGTGTTCTGAAATTGTACTTCACTTTATACAAATTTGTACTCCAATTATCTAAAATTGTACTTCATTTCACATAAAATTGTACTCTATTATTTAAATTTTATACTTCAAGTGTTCTACTAATTGATTATCCAAAATTATACTGCTATTGCTAGCGGTTTATATTTGAAGTGTTCCCAAACTGTACATCTTTTATCTAAAATTGTAATCCAATTTTATGAAATTGTACTTCACTTTACAAAATTTATACTCTATTTATAGAAGTTTTATAGTGTAATTGTTCTATTTGTTAATTATCCAAAATTATATTGTCTTTGTTAGGATTTTATACTTTAAGTGTTCTGAAATTGTATTTCACTCTATCTAAAATTACAATCCAATTTTATGAAATTATATTTACTTCATTTAAAAAACCTGTAATCTATTTATTGAAGTATTATACTTCAAATATTCCAAAATTGTACTTCATTTTATCTAAACATGTACTTCAATTAACTGAATCTATTGTTTAAATTTTATACTTCAAGTGTTTTACTAATAGAATATCAAAAATTGTACTGTCTTTGCTTGGGTTTATACTCCAGAAGTTGTGAAATTATACTTCACTTTATCTAAAATTATTTTTTTCTTCCTAAAATTATGCTTCATTTTACCTAAACATATACTCTATTCATTGATGTTCTATACTTCAAGTATTCTATTTATTGATTATCCAAAATTATTCTGCCTTTGCTGGGGTTTTATATTTCACATGTTTTGAAATTGTACTTCAATTTATCTAAAATTGTACTTTTATTTTCTAAAATTACTCTTACTTCATTTTATATAAACTTATCCTGCATTTGCTAAGGTTTTATACTTCATATTTTTGAAACTATACTTTATCTAAAATTGTACTTTATTTTTTGAAATTATACTTCATTTCACCTAAACATGTACTCTATTAAATGAAGCTCTGTACTTCAAGTGTTATGAAATTATACTTCATTTTATCTAAATTGATATTTCAATTATCTGAATCTATTATCTAAATTTTATACTTCAAGTATTCTACTAATGGATTATCAAAATTTATATTGCAGTTGCTAGGATTTTATACTTCATATATTTTAAAATTATACTTCACTTTATTTAAATTATTTTTTTCTGAAATTATACTTCATTTGTCAACCTAAAGGAATGCAGTTGAGGAGGAAATTGGCTCGACCAATTATTGCACAATGAATTGACTTTAATTAGTAACTCAATTTATGCATGGAGGAATTGCAAATATGGGGAGAGTTAGACATTCAAGGATGCTCAAAAGTTTAGAACTATACTTAAGAGTTATGCGGTGTACACTTACAGTCATTTAAATACAAGAAAAATGACAACAAAAAAAAATCATAGTTGTTTGCAGTGATGAAAATTGAAAATGGAGAATCTATACATCAAGGCATGAGGCTGATAAATTATTTGGCATTCGAAAATGAAATCTAGAGCACACATATGGTGAGGCTAATCTTTGGACAAAGGGACATCCTAAAGCCGATTTTGCTTAGGTTGCTAATATTTGAAGGATAAATTGAGATTAGAGCCCTGGTATAGGCCCTCTACCATAATAAAAGATGTCCACAAAGAATGCAGTGTGAAACTTAGGTACTATAAAGCATGAATGGGTAAGGAATTAGCTATGCATGACATCCATGGCGCTGAAAAAAGATTTTATGATATGTTGAGATGGTACTATGATATTGTGAAGAGGACAAATTTTGAAAGTATTGTAGACTATGAGATTGACCTAATTAGTCAAAAAATTTGTCAACTATTTATATGTTTTAGTGCATGCTTTATTGATTTTCTTAGGGGATGCAAGTCGTTAATATTCTTAGACGGCACCCATATTAAAAATAAATACAAATGAGGCTTACTCAATGCTATCAATAAGGATGCTAATATGACTTATTCACCCGAGCATATGTAGTTGTTGACTCTGAAAATGATATTAATTGGGAGTGGTTTTGCTTTAAACTAAAAAGTATCTTAGATTCTCAATATATGCCAGGATTATCAAGGTTTACTTTATTCTCCAATTGACATCCAAGTTTTCTTAAGGCCCTCTCCATGATATTTCCCAGTAGCCACCATGCATATTGCTTGAGACACTTAGTGAATAACTTTAAGAAACAAGCAAGTGTACTTTATCTTTGTTTGTGAAACAATTATATGAAATAAACTCTAATTCATAATATTTAGCACATTACTGTTTTATTATTTTAAATTCAGGTATTAAAGAAGTACCATCTATATAACAAGAAATATTGGTGTTCTATTTTTATGAAAGGTGCATATGTGCCTACAAGGCAGAAGTATACACGATATATAGACAATATCTTAGAGTCATTGCCGCTTGCTAGAGTAGGGGTGAGCAACGAATTGAATGAAAATTTATAATCGTTTACCGCACTAAATCAGTTAACCAGAAGAATTAACTGAAAAAATTTGGTTTGGTTCGGTTAATTCACCGATTGACATTTTTTTTTCTTTTTTCTTTTTGGCATCATTACCTTCCTTTCATTTTATAAGCGAAACAAGGGCTTGTCTTGCTACCCAGTTTCAATTGAAAATATTACAAATACTTGATGAAAAATTACACTTACATACAAAATAATATTATAAATAAATTGTGCTTCAATTTACATATGTATTTACATACAAAGTACAAAACAAAGTAACATTTCTTGACCTTTGTACCTCATTTCGGCAATTTTGTACTTAATATCTTAATATTTTTAATAATATTGTTGAAATGAAATTTGTTCGATGAATTGATTTTTAAGTCTTGGTAATTAATAACCAAAATATAAATATGTGTGTAATATTTATCATATGAATAAAATAATGTTAAAGATTTAAAGTGTTAACCACTAGTGTTCAATGGATAAATGTTGTCAATCGCGGTAATGAAAGAATACTTATACTTTCAAAGATGTAAACAAATGATAATTTGGCAATAATATCCATACTATCACCGGTACAAATACGTACTTCACCTGATCCAATAATCTCAAGATATTGTACTTGACCATCATTACAATTATGGGAGAATAATTATTCAATTGCAATAAGTGTACTTAAAAAGAATATATTTTATACTTTATTTTTTCTAGATTTGTGCTTCATTGCCCTCAAACTGTACTCAATTCACTTCTCAATTCAATTCAATTCACTTCTCAATTACAATTGAATTGAGGTGTATTTCAACGAAACACATTTTATACTTTATTTGTTCTGGGTTTATACTTTATTTTCCTCAAATTATACTCAAATTATCTGCTTAGTTTCAATTAAATTGAAGTGTACTTTAATGAAATACATTTTATACTTTGTTTGTTCTGGATTTGTACTTTATTGCTCTCAAATTGTACTCAAATCCATTGCCCATTTTCAATTGAATTGAAGTGTGCTTCAACAAAATAAATTTTATACTTTGTTTGTTCTGAGTTTGTACTTCATTGCCCTCAAATTGTACCCAAATTCACTACCCAATTTCAATGGAATTGAAGTGTATTTTATCGAAAAATATTTTATATTTTGTTTGTTCTACGTTTGTACTTACTTTCACTCAAATTGTACTAAAAATCACTGCTCGATTTCAATAGAATTGAAGTGTACTTCAACGAAATATATTTTATATTTTGTTTGTTTGGGTCTGTACTTCATTACCCTAAAATTATACTCAAATTCACGGCTCAGTTTCAATTGAATTGAAGTGTATTTCAACACAAAAACTATTATACTTTGTTTGTTTCACGTTCTACTTTATTGCTATCAAATTGTACTCAAATTCAATGCCCAATTTCAATTGAGTTGAAGTGTACTTCAACGAAATATATTTTATACTTTTTTTATTCTGTGTTTGTACTTCATTTCCCATGAAATGTACTCAAATACACTGCCCAATTTCAATGAAATTGAAGTGCACTTCAACGAAACACATTTAATACTTTGTTTGTTTAGGTTTGTACTTCATTTTCCTCGAATTGTACTCAAATTTACTTTCTAATTTCAAAGAAATTGACGTGTACTTCAACAAAATATATTTTATACTTTATTTTTCCACATTTGTACCTCATTTCACTCAAATTGTACTCAAATTCATTGCCTGATTTCAATAGAGTTGAAATATACTTCAACGAAACATATTTTAAACTTTATTTTTTATGGGTTTGTACTTCATTGCCCTTAAATTGTATTCAAATTCACTGCCCAATTTCAATAGAATTGAAATATATTTTAACACAACACATCTTGTACTTTGTTTATTCCACAATTGTACTTCATTTCTCTCAAATTATACTTAATTCACTGCCTAATTTCAATTGAAAATATTATAAATACTTGATAGAAAATTACACTTACATACAAAATAATATTATATACAAAGTATGCTCCATTTTATATATGTATTTTATATACAAAGTTTGATTCAAATCCTGG
Source organism: Jacaranda copaia (assembly GCA_014898725.1). NCBI lineage: Eukaryota > Viridiplantae > Streptophyta > Magnoliopsida > Lamiales > Bignoniaceae > Jacaranda > Jacaranda copaia. The sequence goes on from JACGDI010005654.1 coordinate 675,165, forward strand.
TATTTTTATGACTTCACATTGTATATGCCATTGTTGTACGATATTTATCTATGTCAATTGTTCTAGTAGTCCTCCAGAACTTGAGGGTGTCTCTAGCAAAACATTCTGTCCAAAGGCACACATAGACACCATAATCCACTACACCTTTTTGTTTTCTACCTTTTCTTACCTCATGTATTCATCCACACGACACCCCAATGAAAGCTTCATGTACCGAGAATAGAATGAAGCTTACAAAAATATTGATCAATTGTTGACTCTCTGCTTTATGAAGAAATCATAGAGAAACGAAACAAACTTACAATGGCAGTAGCTGTTGGTTTATATCCGGTGGCCATTATTGAGTTTATATAAAAAAAATGAGTCGAGGTATCAAGGACAACCAAGAACCAGTGATGGTATTGATAAATTGGTAGGACTATGTAACAACACTGGTTTACAACATCCAAAGTGAGCTCTTCCAAATCTTTACAGGTGAAGAAGTTAAGTGTATATATTAACTCCACAAATTCTTCATCCATAATATCCTTCATGTTGCATCCCTCGAGTCGATCTAATATATCAGCCTATGAAGTATAAAACAAATGGTTAGACTCATTGGAAATATGAACTAAATTAAGTTACGAAACCACCACATACCTATGCTATTACAGAAGTAAACTACACCTTGTGGTGACACTTGTTGATGAAAAATGGGCTACATAATATTGACATGTAGTAGTCCACTATGTCACTGATAAGTTCTCTTCCAAATAAGAGCTCCCAAAAGTTTCTTCCATCAAGAAATTATCTTGCTCCCTTCCAAACAGTCACCCTACATAATTGTTAATCATTAATTCAGAAACTAATTTATCCAAAAGAAAAATAACAAGCAAATTTTGTTAACTCAAATTATCTCTTGTGACAAAGTTGTCGATGACTTCTTGCTCATCTACTAGAATAAGAGCATGACCTCTATAGTCAGTCCACTCTTTATAAGGATCAGGTGCTTCAGTCTTTGGGCTAGTTGGTTCATCTACAACCTAGATTGGATTGATATCTTTGGTCTCTTGCGGTACAAAACACAATACATTAGGTACAAAGTATCAACTATTGAAATATAAAAAATTAGCACATTAAGTACAAAGTATCAACTATTAAAGTATCCCCTATTGAAGTACAAAATATAACCAACACAGAGTACAAAACACAAGCACATTAAGTACAAAGTATCAACTATTGAAGTACCCCACATTGAAGTACAAAATATAACCAATATGGAGTACAAAACACTAGCACATTAAGTACAATGTATCAACTATCGAAGTATCCCCTATTGAAGTACAAAATATAACCAACATGCAGTATAAAACACAAGCACATTAAGTACAAAATATCAACTATTGAAGTATCTACTATTGGAGTACAAAATATAACCAACATGGAGTACAAAACTCAAGCACATTAGGTACAAAGTATAACTGTTGAAGTACAAAAGATTAGCACATTAAGTATAAATATCACTAACATGGAGTTTAAAACATAAACACATTAGGTACAAAGTATAACTATTGAGGTACAAAAGATTAGCACATTAAGTACAAATATTACCAACATGGAGTACAAAATACAAGCACATTAGGTATAAAGTATCAACTATTAAGTATAAAATATCAACACATGAAGTACAAATATTACCAACATAGAGTACAAAAGATCAGCACATGAAGTACAAATATCACCAATATGAAGTACGGAAGATTAGCACATTAAGTATAAATATCGCCAACTTAAAATATAAAAGATTAGCACATTAAGTACAAATATCACCAACATGAAGTATAAGATATTATCATATTAAGTACAAATATCAACCAATCAAGTATAAGATATCATTACATTTATTACAAACAGACAGTTTACAAATGAAATTCAATTAGCAAAAAATTAAAACATTAAGTAGTTTACAACACCTTTTTCTCTTCTTGTTCTTTTTTTTTTTTTTTTTTTTTTTTTTTTTTTTTTTTTGCGACGATAAGTTTTTATCACTTGTCTTGCTCTTTTGGCTAATGTGGTGTGTGTGGGGTTGACAAAATTTGGAGATTTTTGTTTTAGCTTTCTATCTTCTTGATTACGCATATTTGTCACAATTGAGGACATGGCATTTGCCACTTCAATCTCAAATTTCTTGAACTCAGCCACTTGAATTGGTACATAAAGCTCTATCTTCAAAGGTATGGGGGAATTTGAAGGATCATGACAGTGTTTTGTTTGACTTTCTTCATCCATCATGTCTTCAGATTCATCCTCTTCTTTCTATGCATCATCTACCAAATCAAGTCTCCCCTCATGTACATACTCACTAGCCTCCTGTTCAAGCTCCCCCCATTAGTCTTGTCCTCAGCTAGATGCTCCTCCTCATCCAGCTCTTTCATTGGCATCATATTGAATGAAACAATTTTTTCTTTTAATGATTTAATTTCTTCAACTTTTGCTGCAATAATTGCTTCATATATTATATGATCACAAACATGGACTTCACTAATAATAGTACTGGCAGCCTCTGATTTTTTGATCAAAACTGTCAATTCTAACTCCTTTGGAATAAGGTTGAGGGCTGCAACCTATTACAATAAAAATAATTATCAAATTCAAATTATTATCTAAAAAACTAATAATGAATTATTACAATTATCGCCGTATTTGTTGTAACTTGTTTCAATTTATTATCTACCTCCTCTACATTATGTGGGAGTTTGCTATACTTCTATCAGTAAAAGCGTGAAAACTCAAACAAACTAACTAATAAAGCCAATAATGGGATGCGTTTATAAAACCATGCCTGTCATTCATAAATAAAAAAATTATACTTACTTGAATATAAATATAACCAATATTATTAGAAAAATGAAGCAAACACTTACCATCAAACTGACTATGCTCCTGTTAATATACTTCTTGGTTTTTTCTCCACTACTCCTATATAGTTCCTCATATCTTAGATAAGAAAATTATATGCAGCTATTCCCCATGCATTAGACCAACTCTAGATAAATTTTCAAGTATGGTAGGAGAAATTATGGAATCTAATAATTAGATGTTGGAAACATAAAATAATTAAAAACAAAAAGTATGTACAACCTACAAAAATTATTCAAGTCCTCATCACTATCCTTATATACATACTCCTCAAATTTTTTTGCTATTTCAAATCTAGTTATATTTTGTAGCTTTCTAGAAAAAAAAGTGGTCAAAGGTTGAAGACTTTATTTTCAATGTTATATCAACATATTGCCTCACATATGGCAACCTTAAAATCATAGAAAATTTAGCTGCAGAAAAAAGAATCTCAACCCCCTCCGAAAAAAGAAATGGCAGCTTTTTGTGTCAAACCTCCTAAATATAGCTTCAAGCCGAATGAAGCTTGAACTTGTTAGGCATATCTATGTATACATAAAAAGGGGTCTTCTTTAATGCATCAAAATATTTTGATCCCATCTTGGACTTCACAAGCTCCAATTTACTCTATAAAATTGGGAGGAGCAATGAGAGCAGCCTTCATAATATCTTGGCTTTGCTGCAATCAAATAAATACAAATTAGTATATAAACAAATTGTAAACTAACTCTTTTAGCTAATGTGTACTAAAAACTTGAATGTTTTTGTACTACATATGCTTCTAAAATATTTTTCAAAAACACATAATATATACTACACTTTCAGTTAGTGTATACTTCAAGTTTGAATATTTTATACTATAGTTGCTTTTAAAATATACTGCAAAGACACATATTATATACTATAATTTCATTTAATGTATATTGTAGGCTTGAATATTTTATATTACAGTTGCTTCTAAAATGTGCTGCAGATACAAAGAATATATACTACACTTTCAGTTAATATATATTGTAAGCTTGAATGTTTTTATAATACAGGTACTTCTAAAATGTACTACAATTACATTAATTATATACTACATTTTTGCTCAATGTGTACTCAAAGCTTGAATGTTTATACTGATTTACTTCTAAAATGTACTGTAATTGCACAGATTATATACTAAACTTTTGCCTAATGTGTACTATAAGATTGAATATTTTATACTACATTTATTTCTAAAACGTACTGCAACTACACAAATTATATACTATATTTTTGCTTAATGTGTACTGCAAGTTTAAATATTTTATACTGTATTTGCTTCTAAAATATACTGCAATTACATAGATTATATACTAGACTTTGCCTAAGATGTACTACAAGACTAAATGTTTTATACCATATTTGTTTCTAAAATGTACTGTAGCTACACAAATTATATACTACATTTGTGCCTAATGTGTATTGCAAATTTGAATATTTTATACTATATTTGCTTATAAAATGTACTACAGCTATATTGATTATATACTACACTTTTGCCTATATGTACTACAAGTTTGGATGTTTTGTACTACAGATAATACACTATCAATTTTAGATAGTTTTAACGTATATTTTCACTATATAATTTCAAGTAAAAAGAATTATAAACCCTAAAAAGGTGAAGTCCAACTTTCATAACCTTCAAGTACAAATCAGAAACTTCTCATCTCACAAACAAAAATCATATATATATATATATATATATATCAAATGAGTTCAAGTGTTTAACAACTAAAAAAGGAATAAAAACTCTAAACATGAGAAAATAGACAAGAAATAAGTGTTATACTGAAAAATCACAGACATTTGAAACTGTAAATGCAGAAAACATACCTTTGTTTCTTTTCATCACTTTTTTTTGTACTTTACTTCTTGTCAGTTGTTTTTTTTTTCCATTGTCGCAGAAAAATGGCAAAAATTTTGGTGTCTTTTTTTTTTCCACTTCTTCTTCTTGCGTCAATTGCAAAGGAATGGTTTTGTGCCCTTTTCTTTTGGCACTTCGAGAAGTCGATTTCAAGAGAAAAAAAAAAAAGAAAGCGTTCTTCTTGAAGAGAGAAACACATTTCTCAGGTATCTTGTTGTTTTTTCCAAATACAAGGGTATCTAATTTTTTCTAAAAGATGTGGAGAGTAATTCCTAATTTTGTAAAAAAGTGGAGAGTTTATTGTATAAAAATTCAAATGGAGACTGAACACTGAGTTTAAAATAGGGTTTGGGATTTTTTTTGTAATTAACCATAATGATTAAAATTTAAATTTACTTTAAACTATTTTATAAATAAGAAAATTATATGACGTAATAATTTAAAGAAATAAATAAAAATTATGAAATTAAAATAATAATGTTTAATTATAAAACTTTATTTAATGATAATTAATCAAAAGAAAATTGTTACTGCATTATGCACTATTAATAAATTATTTTTCTAAAATTTTGTAATTAATAAAATTAATAGTAATTAATTAATTAATATTTGAAATAATATTGAAATATTTTAATTATCAAGTAATAATTAATATATTTGCTAATATAAATAATAGTTTAATAAGATCTCAATTAATAATATATTTACTCGTAAATATACAAGTTAACAAAAATATTAATTATATTTTAAAAAATTCATAATTATTAATATATTTACTGGTTATAAGTAATTTAATATAAATATATATTAATCAATATAAATAATATTAAATAAAAAATTAAATATAAACCTAAGATTGTGAAATGAATAAGTTGTGTGAAAGAATGGGAAAAGGAGGGGTAGGTATGTTTTTTTTTTTT
>JACGDI010005654.1:680910-711909 GCA_014898725.1 Jacaranda copaia
TTTTGACAATAAAAAAATATTTTGAGAGTTAAAATTGAGAAATATAGTAATTTGTTGGTTATTATTTTGAGAATTGAAAAATATTTTAAAAAATTGTAACCGAACGTAGAATTTTTTTTTTTTTTGGGTAACCAAACATAGTGATAGTGATTTTTATATGTACAAATATTAAATGTATATTAAATAAAAAGTAATACAATAAACTTCTCCATCTAACTTTAGAATTAAATTCAATTCAATTCTTGTAATTGAAGTGAGAAATGATAAAGATTATAAAAAAATTTAGAAGGGAACACCCTAAAAGCATAAATAATATATGTTCAAAGTCAAATTTCACCAAGTGGTCAATAGGTCTATGGTATTGCTAATTTATAACCTCTAACCTCACGCCTTATATATAAAAGTTATGTGAAGACCACTCAATGCAACATTATGACACTTATATATCTAAGGTTTGAAGTTTAAATTTTAACAAATTTTTAGTGTATGTATGTGTATAGGTATTAAAAAAGGTCAAATTACGATTTGTTTTTCCTAATTTTACAAGTATAATTATCACATAATAATTATATTTTATTTCTATTAAATCTATTTCTCTTATCTTTTTTTTTATTTCCAAAAAAAAACCGAACTTCATAAATTAATTTTTTTCAATTTTCCTCTCGAAAATATAATAACCTGATAAACATTATTTACCTTTGGATCCCCACAAGCTTGGAAGTTAAATTGGGGCCCAAAAGGTCCAACTTTGGCAACATTACATTATGACGAGTTAAACCAAACTCAAATGAGGCAAATCCTATTATTGTTATCATCTTGCTTATGTAATTTGGATTAAACCAACACATGACATTCTTTATATTAGTTATTTATTATAGATAGTCTAATGGCCATTTATGAAGTATACAGTTAATTGTATATTATTTTTATTCTCTCAATAATATTTGTATACTTTTTTATTGATTTGAACATCAGAAGGTTATTGTTGAAACACATTCCAAAACATCTAAACAATTCATAATTTCAAAATTTAGATTCCGTGGTTAGGATTATGCGGGCCGTGGAATGATCATCCATACCTCAACAAGGCCGTGAGGTCACCAAGACTCTCGTAAACTATACATGAATTATTAATTTTCAAATAGTATTTTAAAATACTAATTTTTGTTATTACTAAACTATATTGTACTAGAATAAAAATTATTTTCAATGAAAAAGTAGTCAATAGTATTAATATAATTTTTTAATTATTTAATCAATGATAATTTTTATATTGTCGTTTAAATTTTTTGTCATTAACATTATATTTTTTTACAGGAGCTGCCGTGGAGCGTGTGCTGATGAATGGTATACCAGTGTACGCACGCTGACGATGGATATGTAGAACCTCACATATGTCATGACTCACTCGTTTAATTATCAAGGAAAAAAAATAATAATGATGACATACTTGTTTGCCAAACACCGTCATTTTGGCTGCTGATTGGGACTTTCTGCCAAACACCATTGGACAGCTGATATAGACTGTTCATCCGACCAAATTAAGGAAATAACAAAAGATTATCTGAAAGATGGCATCAATTCAACTGCACTTAGAGACATTGAAACTGCTATAGTACAACTGTACAAGGTTTGTTCAACTTAAGCCCTGTAAAAGCTTCAACAGTCTTTTCCTTGAGAAGGTGCAGATCTTAGATCTTACAGCAAGAAATTTTCCAAATTTGGCATGATTAGATCTCCACGATGTCTATGCCATTTACAAAATAATCCCTACGCTTAAAGTTTTGCACACTTCAGCAGTTGGATTTGATCCGAAGTTAGACATGATCATGATCAGTTATCTCATCCATTAATATTTTTTATATTTTTATTTTTTACACATATACATCAGAAGTTTGTTACGATTCGAACCTATAACTTTTCACATTATGTAAAAAGCTTATGCCACTAAGTTATACATTACTTAGCATCTCAACCATTAATTGAGAATGCATACTTACCATTTTTTGTTTTTATAAAAGAATAGGTTGTTTACTAATTTATTTGCATTATCGTTCCAATCCTTCGGTTTTGCTAATTTGTGACATTATAGTTCCAATCTTTCAACTCTATTGACTTAAATATAGGGCTTTCGTCAGAAACTCCAATAATCCTAATCTTCTTTTGATTTCAAGTTAAATTTGAAGCTTGGCCTGCTCATTAAAAAATGACTTGATGGATCATGAATTTATCACAAATCAAATATATTATTTATTGATCCGGATCAAATAAATAACAGTGAAACCTATGAAATCAGGCATCAACAAGTTCAAAATGGTCACATTTTTATGGTGCAAATAAAAGACATAAAAGACAAAAGGAAAGCAACAACCAGCTAATTATTTCCTTTTCTTTAAGTTAACCAAAAAAAGGGGAAAGGTTACAATATCTTCACAGACAAATGAGCTGACCTTGATGTTTCTTCTGCCCGCGAGTATTATTCAATTGAGCCATCGGCATTCAGCAGCTGCTATTCTGCCATACACTCAAAATAATTCCTCAATAGGGATTTGATGACAATTGTCTTTTAAAAACATATTAAACAATATGAGGCTTCTTTAGGAAAGTTTGATCTTTATGCTATGTTTGGGCCAAAAAGAATCATATAGTGCGGAAAAATAAAAGAAAAATATAATGTGAAATGAAAACATATAACTCAAGGGAAAGATTACAGTTGGATTGAATGTATTCGTACTTTTTTTTTTTCTAAAAATTTTATGTTATTTCAAAAATAGAACATACAATTACTTGTTTAATAAAAATATAACATTTTCTCATTTTTTTACATATAACTGTCAAAATAAAATATAGTTAATTATTGAGTGGCGTATTGTCCTCACACTTACACATGCAAGGTCCGAAGTTCAAATTCAAATAACTCAAGATGTGTGTGCGTTGTAAAAAAAAAACCCATCATTTTAAAACCTAAAATACCTATTAATTTTAAAATAATTAAAATTTACTAACTAATTAAATAATAATTTCTTTCTCTATTCTACAAAATGAAGCCCATATAAAATATAATGATAATTTTTATATCTAGATGAAATTTATTAACTAATTAAATAGTAATTTTTATGGAACACACACAAAAAAAATATTGAAACTCATAATAAATTAAATAATATCTGATACTATTATATTAAAATGTTTAATATTGTTACATTAATATATCTAGGCAATTAAAAACAATGAACACAGGAAATGGCAATGAAATCAGCAAACGCTCTGAATCCCAGTCTTTCAGCAGGTTAATTCTTTTATTCCGTTATTTATTCCATTTTATAAATACATAATATATGTATTAAGTAGTTTTTTTATAAAAGAAACTGATTAAAAATCACATATAATTGACATAAATATAACTAGAAGATGAAATAGGAAATGAATAGAGAATCCAAATACCTCTTGCAGGTCCGAACTTGAGAAGCATTTTCGGAATAGCATATTTGCATCTAGCAATTTCCAAAACAAATAATAAAAACATTCACCATTTACATCCATAGATAAATAAATAACTTCAAATTTCATAAATTTGTATATTTAAACCTCGACCAATAGAAGAGCATAGGATTTTATTCCACTGCTACTGTGCTAGGAGGAATTCAGAGAGAAAAAAAGGAAAAAAAAAGTTCCCGAGAGAAGAAAGTTGGCATCGGCTCAAATAAATCCAATATTGGAAGAAAATCAGCTCCTTTCTGTTGGCAAATATTGACCATTTACAAAGTATACTCATTCAATTGGGGAGTGCTATGGAATTCTTGCCTTTATCATGGACTTTTAACATGAATCTCCCTGTGGAAATAGACCTCTTCAATCTACTGTTACCACTTGACTTGCTTTCTTCCACTTCAATCCCCTTTGATGAACCAATTCCCACTTGTAAATCTTCAACAACTTCTTCAATCTTCAAAATATCAGAGATCAAAATCTGTCGTTGGCTCGAAAATGTATCTAAAGAAATGGATCTTCTAAACTCCTTTACCCCCTCTTGATTACTTCCTTCTGTGCCTTCTGCATTCCCAGTCTCTTGAATAGGGCTCTCCGGATTTTCATCATTATCATCATCATCAGCTAGACTTAAAACCGTTTGATCGCCACAATATCTATCTTGACCGTCAACAATCAAAATCAAGTCATCGGACCGATGGACTTCATAAGAACTTATATTGATGCTGGATGAAGTTTGAGAGCTTGGGACGACCGGTGGGGTCGTTGGATGTGCTAAGGCTATAACGTTGGCCCGACACAAGGGGCAATTGGAGTGGGATTTCAGCCATGTGTCAATGCAAGGAAGGTGAAAAGCATGGCTGCACTTAGGCAAAAGTTTGAGGGATTCATTTTCTTGGAACTCACTAAGGCAAACAGCACATTCTGTTCCTTCAATCAGGCCATCTCCTTTTATATACTTGCAAACTGTGATGGTCTTAATGAGGGACTCATCAAGCCCACTTGAGGGGACCAGCTGCCATTGATCATGAGCTGTTTGATGATTTTCCTCAGCTTCCACACTGCTGTTTTGGTTTGATCTTCTCCGGCAGTATCTTGTGACAATTGTGTAGTAGCTGACCAGAAGGAAAGCGCTGGCCAGGACGGCGATGATGGCTATGATGAGAGGGGAGAAAGGGGTGTTGGAATCATCATCTGATGGTGGTGGAGGTGGGAAGAAGAAGTAGCAGAATTGTGGGCAGTATATGCTGCAAATTCCTTGTGAGCAATCCCTGTAGTTGTAATAAGGTGCCCAAGGATTTTGATTCCCAACAGATCCCATGCCCAAGAATCTCTCTATATGACTTGCAATTATTTGTTTCTTGGCATGTTCAAGTGAAGATTTTTGGGCTTTGGAGGGTTGAGGGGATTTTGGGGCTTGAGAAGAGTGTAAAGGCAAGAGGGCTTAGGAGGGAAGTAAAGTTGAAGTTGATATGACTTTTTTTTATGCCTTTTCTTTCAAATACTCGGATATCTGACAAAGTTCAAGTACCAAGAAAATGTCTAGGAGAGAAAATAATGCTATGTATACAAGTATTTGTCGTATGGTCCTCATCTACTTTTCTTTCTCTATCATGGCTCTCAACTTTTGGACTTTATTACAATGTTCACAGGAGGAGATGGTTTGTTTGCCAAAGAGATGTTGTTGGTTGGGCTTGTGAAGACAATTGCTCAAATCAGTTTAAAGTACAGTGCAAGTTGGTGAGTGTGGATGTGTGGAGCGCACCGCACTTCAAGGAGAACCCTTATGCCCAAAACAAAGACAAAAAGAAAAGAAAAGAAAAGAAAAGGAAAAGGGTTGGTATTTTTAAATACAATCCTAAGGAAGTTGAATATTTCATTCAAGTTGGTAAGTTTACGTTTTTGTTAAAATCGAGCTGGTTGTACCTAACATGAATTGACCTATAACTTGTCTAAAAGTGTTTTTATCTCATATTTCTTTGACTAATTTGAAATTGCAAAAAACTTTTATTTGAAAATACTTAATGACTCTAATTCGCATTTAATTTGTATTAAAAAAACCTAATCCTCAAATGTAGCATCAACTTAATCATTTAATTAAAAAAATATTTCCAAACTCATCTCACCGCCCACCACCACCACCACCACCACCACCACCCATAGTGACAACACATGACAAGAAATGACAATTACATAAAGCAAAAAATGCTTGAAGTATATATTGACCTGTGGTTTCTCTTCAAGCAATGTAGTCTTACCAGTTACATAATTAGGTGGCGTATATCTATATTATAGAGTACTCTATATCCATCAGTCATGATCAAGTGACCAATCTTTTTCTAATAAACGAAGTTCTGTTTTTAATTAAAATTATTGGGTAGTTCATATAAAAATGAAATACACAAACCTCACAAGAAAACTCATAAACAATTGGTTCCCTTAGGAAATGTTTGGTCATATTTTTAGTTTGATTTTATTTTGTATCTATTATATATTTTAGAAAATAAATTATTGAAAAATATGAAAATTATATTTTGGTATGCTTATTTATATTTTGGGAGAGTTTTTATCTTTTTTACTGTAGCAGTCAAATCAATAATTTTTTATTGAATTTTTAGAGTGAAAATAGAATTGAGTGATTTTTTTTAATGTTAAAATAATAATAAAATATATAATATATATAATATATGTATATATTAGAGAACATGTAATTTGAAGGGGAAAAAATATATTTAATTATATTTTTTCAAAATAATGTTGTCATGGGAAAATTTAACCCAGCAAAGCCTTACTTTACACCTCCCTAGGATTGAGAAAAACACTGTACTAAAAAGAAAAACCATACTTGTACCTTACTAAAAGTGGTCCTAATGTAAAGCATATAAAGAAAAGGGGTAGTAGCCCCCTGTATGTTGACCACATATGGTCTTCTCTAAAGTATAGGTCTTAAGCTTTGCCTTATCTTATTCTTTTAGGAAGAATACCCAAAGTGTAGCTTTGAAATAATTAACTTTAAAAGTCTTATTTGAATCTCATCATTTCATTCATTTCTTTTCTTTTTTAATTTTACATCTTATGCATTTAATAAAGAATCAATTGCCAAAAATTTTAACTTAGCTTGAGTTTGACTGTATTAAATTTAATTACATAACGAGTGATCTATATTTATTATGTGATTGATGTATAATTTAAAAAAAAATGAGCAGTTAAGAAAAAGAATGTAATCATCTTTAGCGAAAATTTGTACTAACATAAAGTTCAAAATAAAGAGGTTTATAGTTATTTTAAAGTTGCAGTTAGTTGGAAAAAACTAGAAAGGACTGATAATCATGAATTGTGGAGAAATTCTTGCTAGTTATTTATGTCTAATTACATAAATTGATTTGAATTTGAATGACTTAAGACCCTTCTTGTTCAACTTGATTATATTATAAATGTTTTGGAAGAGTTTCCACGGTGAAATGAATTCTTTGACGTTTATTAGCAAATTTAATGAGATTTCTGGTAAATCAAAAGAGTCAATATTAAGAAAATAAGTTCAGCTAGTGTGGTTCATGATTTTTATCAAACAACTATGAGTTTTATGAAATAGGGGGTCCAAAGTGTAAATTTATCATAATTGTAATTCATAAATTAGTTATATTTATAATGAACGGATTTCATTTAAATTCATAATTTGATTGAATTGTGATGATAGGCTCAACTTTTAAATCCTTCTAAATAATAGATAAAGCTCAAACTGATCATTTCATAATTGTGAAAAAGTTTTATGGTCAAATCTGTTATAAACTCGCTTTTTGAACAATAACGAAATGGTGAAAATTTTTTATGATCAAACCTATTATAAACTCACTTTTTGAACAATAACTATAACCCATGCAAACCATTTTATAATGGTGAAACGTTTTTAAAATCAAGTTCATTATGCACTCAACTTTTGACCAACAATTATAGCTCAAGTTAATTATTTCACAATGGCAAAAATTTTCTGTAATCACACCAATATACTATCCGATTGGTCATGCCTCTCATGTCTTCTTATTCAATTATTTAGCTATACTATTATAAAAAGAAAGACATTTTTATATAAAAGATGAAATTTATGATGCCAAATTTTATTTATATTAAATTTATCCTTTTATTTGTTCAATATTCAATAAATTTTGCGTGTCTAGATAACCACCATTTATTCAAAAACTTCTATTATCACAAAGTAAACTCAATATTGTAATAAATTTTAAATTATTTTCTTTAATTTTATAATGAACTATAAAATTTTTCACCATGATGAATGCTATCTTCATAATTATACAAATTACAACTACATATTTTAAATGTAAATCATTTTTTAAAATGATAATCATGATAATATGTATAAATAATATAATCATTTAAAAATACTTTATGCGTGCGGAAACTATATGTAAACGACTATTAGTGGGGTGGCTGGAGAGGGACCCTATGTAGGGGGGTCATGAGAAAGAGTAACAAAGATGGAGAAAGACAAATTTGATCCACTAGTAAATATTTATCTATTTGTTAGTAGACTTTGTGTAATAAAAAATTGTACATGTATTGCACCAATACATTATATAATAATGATTGATTTATAGGTCGTACTGACTGGGAGTAATATAAACAACTATAAGAATAAATTTTTAGTTAAAATGGCTAATCACATTCATAGTTTTCCACCTTACATATTAATTATTTTATTAATACAAAAATTGTATATTCTCTAGTGTGATCAGAAAAGTTGAACATTATCCTAATCAATCTCAACAATTTAATGTCCTATGTTATTTTTAATAATATATATTCAACTCCTTGAATATATTCATTTGTGTTGTAGCTGGTTTGACTTTTAATTCTCCCACGCAGACTCATATCTAATAGTATAGATCCAAAATTTACACCAAATAAGTTTCTCAATTAAATTATTACGTCTCTTGTACTTGAAATACAAATCTTTTCCATATGCTGTGTTTGGTGTTAAATTTTACCATGAAAATATTTCCATCACTTATATTTAATTTTTTTGATACTTCTCATTTTCTTTTTTTCTTTTTATCTTTTTTTTTAAAATCAAAATCCAAAGAATATATATAATATAAATGACAAAGAACCGGCATAGAGCAAGCCCAAAAGAATATAAACTTAGACATAAAATTTCATAGTACCTATAAGGTTCCATTTTTGTTTCCCCCTATTTCGCCAACCTCTAAAGGAGATTCTTAATTTTTCATGTCTTCCTCCAAATTGTGGGAGACTAAACACACACACACACAGACCGGTTTTTCTTTGGAGAAAGAAAATCAAATCCAACTTACCCTGCAAATTTAAATCTACAGATTTACATGCCTAACTTTAACACTAGGAAACTCCATTTCAAGGAAACAATTTCCTTGTAGTTCCAAAAGAAAAAAGTATGATGGTTTCTACCTTGAGTTTCCATCAGCAAATTGACTTCAGATTATCCTCAATCAGAGAGAACATAATTTAGTTTCCTAGTTCATTCCAAGACTTTACTGTTGCAGAAAAGACTCTTTGCGGGCAGATTCAGGTTGATCAGTCTGAAAAGTCATGAAAGAGACGGGCTAGTTTAGTCTATACCTAAGACATTTTTTCTCTTTTCGTCACCTTCTCGGCGCTCCATTTCAACTACGGAAGTAGCACTCACTCAAACAATTTTTTAATGGAGGTTCAGTGGCATCAGTCAATCAGATATATCCTGGAAACACACTTTTGATGGGAGTTTTATGCAATACAAGAATATAGATCTTTGGACGGACAAAAACTAAGCATCCTTCGTAGTTTATGATTTTGATACAATGTCAAAAACGAGCATCCAACCATGACATTGGAGACAAAAATCCTCCATAAATTCCAGAACCTTCCATGTAATATATAGTATGTTGTAGAAATATTAAACACGCTTTGCATATATTCATTAAACTATACAAAATGAAATAAAGGATTCAAAGTGGAAAACATTGACAAGTAATACAAAACTTTCAATTATGGGCTATAATTCACTACTTATTCAGGCCATACAACAAACTATAGGTATTCCTATTCCAGTAAGTAATTGAAGAATGATTATAAACATTGCAGTTATTTGAAAAAGTTATGTCATGCTTTACGCTTCCTCCTTTCATCAAAATCTTGTTTGACGTGGAAAAGAATCAAACTGCGTTGCGGCTAGCATTCAAATGTAACCGGTGGATTTTGTTAAATCAAGCAAAGTTAAACTAAATCATGGAATAGCTATAAACCAGAAAGAGTACCTTGCTCTGGTAGATTCTCATTGTCAGCACAAGTGTATCTCTCATTCGACATGGAAACTACAAATAACATCCCGTCAGGATTCCATAAAGCCATGTAACGTAAGCAGAATTCTCTTTCCAGGAATGTTATTAATATCTCTCATACTACATGGAAAATATAAATTGCATCCTGTCAGGATTCCATAAAGCCATCTGCTTGTCACTGTGCAATGTAATAGGCATCTATGTTTTGCTAGTTAAGTCTAAAACAAGGGAAAAGTTCAAAAGAAAAAAGACAACGTAAATAGAGCAGAAGTTGGAAGTACTCTTGGTGGTGCTTTTAACAGCTTCTGAGTTTTCAGTAAATATTTATAAGTTATATTTGACAATTTTGCCCTTATTAATTTTTCAGACTTTAAACTAAAGGGTGATTTAGTATTTTGTATACATAATTATTTTTACCAAACATTCTCATTCTACTTTTTTGCTATTCTCCTTATCAATTTTCAAATATTCCCTAGTCTTATTATTTGTCACTTTTTTCACAATCTCTACATTAATCACTTCTTAAAAAACAAACTCTTGCAAACCCCCCCATGGAACAACTAATAATAACTTAGCAAGAAACATAGAATAATGCTTCAAAGAAAACCATAAAACAAAGTCCAAAACCGACAAATATTCTAGAAAATGACCTCACCTTTTAGGTTCATTTTACATATCATGTGGACAGTGGCCGATCATCAATATCTAGTTAGCAGAGTGTGTTATGATACAACAGACACCTTCATTTTCTTGCATTATATTATACTGAGTATACATGCATAAGAAGACTTAACAAAGAAAATAATAATACAGCCAGAAAAAAACAGGTATGCAGTTAGCTAGAATCAGAAAAATAACTGAATGGCAAACTCCTGAATCAGAACATGCCACATTACTCATGCAATGGATGAAGGTTGTTGATGTGATGCAATTACAAAATGTTAGAATCAAAATACCACTTGACACTATAACTTCCACACCTTTATGCTGTTGGATAGCGCAGAGGCATTGGTAACCAGAGGCCAAGCACCATAACACAACCAATATGCATAGCATGGATAATGTAAAGATATGTCTCTTGTTCTCTGCAACCTGTATTCCACATGAAGGTTTAGACACCAATACAGAGAAGCAAAGAAATAGGGAGAAGTAGAGAGGTGAAGAGAGAAAAGATTGACTAAAGGTGGAGTAGGGGTGTAAAGCAAAAGTGTGAAACTGCTCCAATCAATTGATCGAACTCAAACCACACTTGATGGGTTAATCCTGGGCTTAAAAAAAAAACACACCACCAAAATTCATGGTCAGACATGGTTTAAATATTTTTGACTGCTCTGAATTGTGATCTATAATTATAATATAACATACTTCAAGTAATAATGCATATATTAATTGTGCTCATTAAGAACACAACAATATTTTTATAAAAATAGGAAAACATGTCATAAATCTTTCCGTATACTTTAATATGCTCATTTCAAATGTTAAATTGCTGATAGAATTTGATTTTATTAGTATTTAATTTATACTTGAAAATTTATAGGATTCAATGTCCTTAAAATTAAACATATGATGAAGGTATCAATATTTTAGAAGCAAAGCACTTAAACTAATCATACTTAATTATTGATGATCTTAAGTTATGCTAAAGACAATTTATTTCCATATTTTAATATAAATTATTTATTAAAGTTTTATTAACATCTATATTATCAATATAAACCCTAATTTTTAAACAGAGTTAGTAGTAGTGCGAAAAGATATAAAGAGAAATTAGGAGTTCATACTAATATTTACCTTTAATGCATCAAGCAAGTTAATAGAGTACTTATTTAGTACATATTTAGATATAATAAAATACAATTTCGAAACACTTGAAATATAGTACTTCAATGACCAGCTTTGTAAAATAAAATAAGTATAATTTCAGAAAATAAAAGTACAATTTTACATATAGGAAAGTACAATTTCAGAACACGTGAAGTATAAAATCCTAGCAAAAGAAGTATAATTTTGGATAATCAATAAATAGAACACTTGAAGTGTAAAAAATCAATTAATAGAGTACATGTTCAGGTAAAATAAAGTATAATTTCAACAAAAAGAAATACAATATTAATAAAATGAAGTATAATTTCTGAACATGTACAAACCCTAGCAACTGCAATACAATTTTTGATAATTCATTAGTAGAATATTTTAGTATAAAACTTAAATTATAGAGTACAATTTTAGATAACTAGGCTATAAATTTGTATAAATTGGAGTGGTTTAAGTATAAAACCCTAGCAACTGTAGTACAGTTTGGGATAATCATTAAATAGAATACTTAAAGTATAGAACTTCAGTTAATAGAGTACATATTTAGGTAAAATGAAGTAAAAAATTTTTTAAAAAAATAAAGTAAAATTTTAGATAAAGTGAAGTATAATTTTTAAACTTTTGAAGTATAAAACCCCAGCAACGGTGATACAATTTTTGATAATCGTTTACTTGAAGTATAAAACTTAAATAATGATGTACAATTTTTGTTAAATGAAGTACAATTTTATTTGCAATGAAGTATAATATAGAATGCTCTAAAGTATAGAAAGATTTTCAAATAAACGGAGTATAATTTCAGAACTCTTGATATACAAAACTTTACAAACTACAATACAGTTTAGATTATATGAAAGTATTATCTTAAAACATCACAGCTCTTTTTAGCACTGTTGCTTGATTCATCCTTTCGGTTTACCGGGATGTCAATAATGTTAATCTTTAATGTCAAATGTAATAAGACCATATTCAGAACATCTTCATCATCAGTCAATGTCACGTACAATCTTTGATATGGAACTATGTATCTCAAACTGAAGAGCTTGGCGTTGATTTCACTCTATTTTCTTGCGAGATTAATATACATGTCCATTAAAGTCGTAGTATCATTAATTGACATTATATAGAGTTGGTCTTTGTAGCGGCAACTTCCTAATACTTGATTGAATACTCCAACTTTACTACTGGTTGACATTATTGAAAAAATACAAGAAACTAAGAAGCAAATGAGAAGAAGAAGAAACCCAAAAATAATGAAGAAAAAACCCAAAAATGATAAAATGAAAAGAGAAAAAAACAATGTAGATGTCAGGTTGGTGGTTGTTGGCTCCTACGATTATTCTCATTTTTGTCGAGGAGCTACTTGTATTTTTTCTTTTCTTTTTATTTCTAGAAATAATATTGATATTGGTAGGGTTTAATGTTGTGTTTTGTTTATGACAAAGAAGTGAAAAAAAATGAGTGAAAAATATTACACTTAAGGGTATTTTTGTTAAATCAAGTGAATAGGGAGTGAACTCTAAAATTTTAACAAAATTAGGGAGTTTAGTTTAAAAAAAATCAAATGGGGACTGATTACAAAAATGAAAAATGTTTTTTGTACTTTTAAATAAGTCTCCCTTATTTTATCACATGGACTTTTGGTAATGATCTTTTTGTTGTTGTTTAGTGGTTTCCCAATCCAAAAAGAGACTGCGTAAATGACAAATTAATCTATGTCGTCTTATATTTGGCAAAATATAACCAAATATATGTCTAATTTTTTTGTTAAAACAATACATATTAATTCTCAAAATACTTTTTCAAATTAATCGGTTTATTACCAAAAAATTTATATATATATATATATATATACATATCATAATATTTTATCATTACTTTTACAATTAAAAAATCATATCCAATGGTCACACACACACACACACATATATTATATTATATTTTATTATTATTTTTACAATAAAAAATACTATTTAATTACATTTTCACCCTAAAAACCTAACAGACAAGTATTAATTTGACTGCTATAATAGAAATTGTCTTCTTCCAAAATATAAACAAATATATCAAAATTTTTCAAAATAATTTTCTAACTATTTTCAAAATATAAACAAATATACATCACATTCCGTAATATAAATTTTGTATTCCTCACACCCACCTCCAAAACTCATTCTTTCAAAATATATAATTCATACCCAAGCATTACCATTGCTTCTAATATATGGGCCCTTCTCTTTTCAATTTTTTTTATAGATTTAAATAAGTTGAACTCCAGGAATCTTGGTCAAACTAAAATCAATTACACATTTATTTTTAAATATAACAAAATGTAACATTCCAAAATATAAATGTATCTCATGAAATTTCATGTATGTTTTAATGATACTGTCACATTGGTTATCTATGCGATCTCACTTCATATTTTAAGGATGTGACACTCTTTCAAAGGTCCTATTTTATCTCAAAAAATGTGCCTTGTATAAAGGTTTGATTTTGGTTTGGAGTATTTCAAAACACATATATACATATATATATATATATATATATATTAGAAGGATATTGATGTTGCTGAAAGCTATGTATAGAGAAAATGGGAGTTGTGTTACTGGTAATTCGACCAGGGAGGTCGAGTACTTAGGATTGTGTATAATTTGGGGCTTGAAATCTGCAACCGCAACACATGTTAAACTAGCCGAGTTATCCCTGGCTAAGGCACGCCGACACTCAAATTAGTTTTGATCGAGAAAAAGAGATTGAACAGAATATAGAGAATGTAAAGCTTGTAGTGTATGGGGCATTACTTTGAGCGTAGATGAGCCTAAAGTATTTATAGTTTTCTGTAGGCGTGATTTGACTCAAGTACTCTTATCAGGTGTACTGGCCTTTGTCTTTGCCAGAGGGTTGGGGGTCATTCTGTGTCCAGATTCTGGTACTGTACCAGGTGGCTAAATCTCCTATTTTCCCAGATAAACAATGCCAGTGGAGGCGCGTCTTTGCCAAAGTTGTTGGCAGGGTTGTCAGAGTTGGTGGCAGCGGTTGTATCGGCCGTCATGTGTCATTAATGCGGGGGCATGCAGCTTGTCAGACTAATAAACACGACAGGGATCCAAGTTAATGCCGAAGTGGGTCTTGATATCGATATATGTCGACCAGACTTGAATATTCAAACTTTTGGAGTGGTCTTGAGGTCAATACAGGTTGACTGTAAATCCTACCAAGTGAGGTCGATACCGATCGACCAAATAGACGTACTGTTGGGTCTTCGGGATTGTCTCATTTAATGTTGAGCCTATTGGACCTACTAGATTATCTCAT
Source organism: Jacaranda copaia (assembly GCA_014898725.1). NCBI lineage: Eukaryota > Viridiplantae > Streptophyta > Magnoliopsida > Lamiales > Bignoniaceae > Jacaranda > Jacaranda copaia. Next base: position 695,847 of record JACGDI010005654.1, read on the forward strand.
ATCATGAGTCCTACCAACTCATGATTCTGATTGAGCTTGCTGACAAGAAGGAACAGGGAGTTTACATTCAACCATAGCGGGTACTATGCTTGCCCAGGAATTTTGAATTATCAACTCGAGTTTTTGAACTATTGACCAGGATTTGAGGCGATTTCTTTGCATTTAATGCGGATATTAGTGTATAGAATACAAAGCGTACTAGGGCAGGCTGTCAACATAGCAGTTACACGAATTCCTGCGTGTGATTACCTATAAATAGGGGGATAATTGGCTTCATTTACACTTTTGCTATCTGAACTTCTGATCGAATCGCCATCTTTGAAGCCCTTCAAGTTCCGTGCATTGCCTTTTTGAAATTTTCACTGTAAGTGTCTTTGCTATTCTTGTTCTTTTCTATCTTTTCTTTGTAAAAGCATGTCTGCTAGCCTGAATTCTGATAGCACTAGGTTAGAAAATATGGCCCGTGGGGGGGAGACTGGGTTCGAGAACACGTCTGAGTCCAGTTCTTCTGCGAGTGAAAGCTCTAGCTCAAGGAGTAACAGTAGTTCCAGCGACGTTAAGGTAGTGTCGACGGGGGAGGCTGGTCCTGCTGATATGCCTACAAGTCAGGGTCGATTATTTACCCCGACCATTACACTGAAATAACATAAAAAATAACCACTGCAGACCTAGTGTGCATTAGAGCAGCGTGTCATATCTCCGATGAGTATGAGCTAGTAGCACCAGGGACCCAGGGTAGAATGCACCGACTTCCTTGGGGATTTATAACTGTATTTGAGGAGGGGTTGAAATGTGGTCTCAAGTTCTCGCTTGCCCAATCCATAGTCGACCTCTTTAATGATTTGTGTCCTCTCGGCATTGAATGTTCTTCTCTTCTGTCTGATCGGCTTGTATGAGGGGTCAGTGTTGAAGCGGTGCACAATGACATTGGGGTCGATCCCCTACAAGTCGGATGGCTTCCATGCAAAGACGTTGACATTTCTCCTCAAGAAATCAACCATGAGACATTCTAAGTGGGGCCTTAAGTTTGTCCCAATATGGGTTATCTTCTTGGGGTTACCCTCTTCGAGTTCAATAGTTTTAAATTTCCCAACAGGCTCTACTCTGGTATCCTCCACCTTCTGGTTCTTGCTAACCTGGAACTCTTCGGGTTCCACCATAGAGGCATCCCCCAAAGTCTTCAGCTGCGGTTGAGTCTTCTGCTCGATTGGTTCGACTGAGATGTTGTAACATCTCCATGCCTCTTTCAGATTGCACAATAGCTCACCTGTGCCGGTAGGGGTTGGAAATTTAACTTTCAAATGATAGGTGGACATAATGGCATGGAAGTCATTGAGGGCGAGTCGGCCAATGATGACATTATAGGCGAATGGGACGTCGACCACAAGGTAGTTCAGCATTAACGTTCTTCTTCGAAGAGTCTCCCCAAAAGATGTGGACAAGTCAATCGACCCCTCCGGTATGATCTCTGACCCCCCGAATCTGACCAGCGGCGTATGCACAAACTGAAATTTCAACTTGCCCAAGTTTATCCTCTTCAGTGTAGACAAGAAGATGATATTTGCTGAGCTACCATTGTCGATCAGAATTTTGCGCACCTCAAAGTTTGCAATCTCTACAGAAACAACCATTGGGTAATCTATCTTGTGATTAATATTTTTGCCCTTAAGATGGGCCAAGTCAGCATCAGTAAATGAAATGGGCTCTGCGCTTGTAGAGAGGTGGAAAGTTGTCTCCATAGGTGAAGCTTTATTGGACTCAAGCCTCCTCTGTGTCTGTCTCCGAACGGACTTCGAGTCCCCCCCAGTGGGACCTCCTGCAATCATATCAATGGGTGGGCAATCTTCCTGGGTGGGCTTCTTTCCTTTGTCTTCTCTTCTAGGGCTAATCGACCTTTTCTACGGGAAGTCTGGTCGGTTTTGCCCCCATCAGTCTGGGCTTCCACAGTTATGTATCGACCGCAGATCCTATCAAGTGAGGTCGATACCGGTTGACCAAACAGACATACTGTTGGGCCTTCGAGGCTGTCTCATTTGATGTTGGGCCCTCTGAGCATTCGATGTTGGGCCTACTGGATTATCCCATATCATATATATTTCAATGTGTGTTTGAAATACATTTGATTTCATTTTGAAATAATATAAATTTTATTTAGATCACATAAATTATTATCCAACTAGTGGTGTCATATAAAATTTTTAGATTATTACATGTTTTTGTTGTTGTTGATAATAATTAAATAATGATTGAGTGAAATAATCATAAGTTTTCAATGATATTTTTTGAAAAAAAATATTTGATTCTATTCTAGGGAAATAAAAATATTTTTGAAAAAATAAATATGTTGGATTTGCTTGGCTTATTTGATTTAAAAAATAAATAGAAGGCTAGGCTCTAGGGGTAGTTCCTCAAGACAAAAAAAGATTTGGTGTTTCTAAACATAAAAAATATTTTATTTGGCGCCAAATTTAAGAAATTGATATATTTTTTTATTTTTTTATGCGGTCCCAAATTCTTGTACAAACTTTGACCATCTATTTAGGTAGCTACACGGAATCTACAAGATGGTTTTGACCTAATATTATTATAATTTTGGAAAGAAAATTTATGGATTTTGATATGAATCTTTTTCCTGCTGTTCTATGTGATAATTACGAAATTTTTTAAATTTATCTAACTATATGTTTTCCGGATATATGTGATTGTTGAATGTGAAAATGGTTTTTATCTTCTTGGTTAGAAGAATTAATATATTTAAACACTACAATTCTTTTATAATACTATTTGGTTATTGCTATAAAGTACTTGGTTGGTGAGTAGACTTAAAAAATGAACAGATTATGATTTAAAAACATGTTTAGTTGTTTAGAGATTAATTAATTTAGTGACATTGCTCTCACATATATAAGTATAAGATTGTCAGTGGTCATCTAGTCCATTATCATACATTCTAATATGTGAAGCTTCTGGTGTACATGCGTACAAACTTTGAAAAAAAAATTATATATATATATATATAATGTTCTAAATTGAAATCCTAATAAACCCTTGTATGGATACGAATATATATATATATATATATATATATAAAGAAGCTAGAAGGGTGTTTGGTTGATATTTTCAATAAACCCTTATGTGGATATAATTTTCTATTTATGCAATTGAAAAAAATACGTACTAAGTATTATTATATTTTCAATGTGCTAACACTTAACATGGGAACAATTACTTTCCATAAACTATGCATCGATAATATAATACATATACCTAATTCACTTATCTTAAAATTTACTTGATCAAAGTCACCACATGAACAATGCTTCAAATTGCAATTTCTTTTTTCCAAACACATTATAAAAATCAGGTTGGACACACGCACTCAACAAGTAAAATTATTTAAATAATTCAGTACACTAACCAATAGATTCTCTCCATATTAAAAAAATAAAGTAAAATGCAAACACACACTAGCACCGGTAAACCGAATAAGCGTGTTACTAATTGCCCCCCGGTACTGTTAAAACTTAAATGCCTTCAATCAACTAAGAAATGTTAGCGTTGTCATTCTTTCTTTTTGGTAATTTCATTTAATTTAATTAAAAATAATAAAGTTATTATTCTCACTCTTTTCCTCATTTCTGTCCAATTTCTATTTCCACCCCCAATTCTCTCTGGTTTTATTGCTACCGTGCCACTTGTATGCCTAGATTAGACTAGACAGCAGACAGAGATGCTGTAGCAGACGGAATCCTTTCGTTGAATTAGTATTCAAACAAATCAAATGTCGCAGAATCAGCTGCAGAGTGGAAATACTACTATTCCTGTGAGCGAGGTTTACTGGGCTTTGGTGGCCAAGGCCGACAAGAAGTTTTCTAAGATCCGCGATTTGCCGTACTATCAACGAACAAGGTAACCCTCTAAAAATTGCAGCGAGAAGTGGCATTTTTATTCCCATCGTTCTGTTTACTTTCTTATTTCTTGTTTTTATGGTAATTTTGTTTAGTGGGAATTCTTTTGATTTTGTTGGAGTTGCCCATTTTTCTTGCTAGTATTATGTGCATGATTCTTGCTTTATAATGGCGAAATTGCCGCTAAAACTGTGTTGCGGTTAAGTTTGATCGCGTGAATGATCCTGTTTACCATACTTTATTGCATGATTGTTCCTCAAGATGATTGGTCTTGCATGTGGTGTGTGTATTATGGTTTATGGCCTGTATAAGATCGATTTGGAGTGAGAACTTATCAGATTCTAAGGAAGCATCCATAGTAACTTTGTATTTTGTTTATTTTGAAGAATCCCATACAATTTCCAGACAATTAGCAAGGTTGTGAGTGCTCGCTACAGAATATGGAATATGGGCTCTTACCGAGTATCATTCCCCAAGTTAGCAACATCAGGAAGACTGAAATAGTAATGCCATTCTTTCGTGAATTAAAGGCATGATTAGTACCTGTACTCAGTGCTCACTGCTCTAAACTAACAACCATGTTTTGTTGATTACTAGTATGTCGTGCAAATACCTCTTTCTGTTAAAAAAAAAGGAAAAAATTAACCTGAACTAACAACCATGTTTTGTTGATTACTAGTTTGTTGTGCAAATGCCTCTTTCTGTTAAAACAAAAAAGAACCTGATCGGATTGTTTTTCTCTAATGATGTTCCAGATATGATACATACTTCTATAAAGTCTTTAAGGTCTACACTCAGCTTTGGAAGTTTCAACAAGAGAATAGGCAGAAGTTGGTCGAGGCTGGGCTAAAGAGATGGGAGATTGGAGAGATTGCCTCCCGGATTGGGCAGCTTTATTTCGGACAGTACATGAGGACTAGTGAGGCCAGTTATTTGTCAGAATCTTACATATTTTATGAGGCAATCTTAACGAGGGAGTATTTCAAGGATGGATTGCATCAGGATGTGAATCTTGCCAGCAAGCAGTTGAGATTCCTTGCTCGGTTTCTGACAGTTTGTTTGGTGTTGAACCGCCGAGAAATGGTTTATCAGTTGGTGAATCAGCTTAAAATGTTGCTTGACGAGTGCAAAAGGACTTTCCAGGTTATTTTCTCAGTCAACACATTCAAAATTAATATGAATTTACATGCTTGTTGACCTGAGGCACTGATGTGGGCTAGAACTGAATCAGAAATGTGATGCCATTGTGACACATATATGTGTTTGTGTAAATGGTACAGTGTACCATGTATTCCCTCATCTTCCAGACAGTATTATTGGTATAGGTGGTACATTGCCTTCTGTTGGCAAAATTGCAGTATGCTATTGTAGGTGATGGATCAACCTGCAAATGTAAAAAGTTGTCTTTTTCCAAGTTTTAACATACATATTGGGAAGAGACTACTTCTATTTTGTTGCGGTGAAGGCTACTTTGTGATTTTTGAATTTGAGAGCTGAATTAGTATCCATGGTTGCTATAGTTGGAACAGGTCCATGTTGGGATCAATTTTTATAACTTGGCAGATTAACCTGAATTTATGATAGAAATTAATCATTCTTGGGTATCAAGTTCAATGCTATCCTTGCATCATAGGAGCTGAGCTGTCTATCTCATGGAATTTTTGTAGTGTTAGCTATACATGCATCAGATGTCTGCTTCTTGTTTAAGAGTTGTATGTAGAAGTACCTGCCTGGGTTTTATAAGGGGGCCTTTTGATGAATGACTTGTCGCCATGGCATGCAAATTTTGTAGTCTCTGAGAAATATTAACTGGATAATCTTTGTCGGTGGGTGGAAGCACTTTTGTTCATTTTATCAATGCTGATAATGTGCTTTTTCTAATTTGACTGTAGATTGTTGAATCATGTGTACATGGTCTTGTTTCCAGGAGACTGACTTTAAAGAATGGAAGCTCGTGATTCAGGAGATAGTTAAATTCCTGAAAGCTGACACCGCTTTTATGAATATCTGGCCTTTGAGATATAGTGTTGTATTGGATCTTCACCCAGATTGTTTCCCACATGTTATGGATGCAAAGAGAAAGCTAAAACTAAGGGATGCTTTACTGTGCAGTTACCATCCTAGTGAGGTTTGCTCTGTTTGATCTTTATTGTGCCAATAGAGAATATGCATGAGTGGTTTAATTTCAAATATCATTCCTTCAAAACGTTCCTTGCTTGTTGAATAATGATATTGTTAATGCCACACTTAACAAAATACAGATTTCATAAGTTCCTTTTTGTTGCTTGTCAGGTCAAGTTTTCAGAACTCACCCTTGACACTTTTAGGATGCTACAAAGTTTAGAGTGGGAACCCAGTGGTTCATTTTATCAGGCAAACATGGATCCCTCAAGTGGAACTGGGTCTGGCACCAGTCAAAATGGTGCGTCAGGGCCTAGTCGTGTCAATCAGGATATGACTGATCCAACTTTGCCACCTAACCCACGGAAAGCCATCTTATTTCGTCCATCTGTCACACATTTCATGGCAGTGAGTATTCACCATCAAGAGGTTTTCGTTAGTCATTCCTTTTCTATGCTACCATAAAAAATCACATCAGGTTAGAAAATTATTTAAAGAATCAAGGCGAATTGGAAGATTGATGTTATTATATTTTTCTTGAATATCGATGATTGAACTATATATAGGGGCATGATACTATGGTGAATTGTTTAAAATATCAAATTATATTGCTGGTACCACTGTGTGCAAATAATGCCAATGCTGAGTTATAGACATACTTCACCAGTAATGGTCTTTATTTAATTGCATTGCTTATTGCTGGTACTTCTGCATTTAAATTTGGTTATATTAGATTTTATTGAAGAGAAAACAAGCTGTTGGATCAAAAAATTGAGGTCCATGTGAACATATGATGATGATCCTTTGTTTTTTTTTTTTAAACCAAAAAAAGAAAAAAAGAAAAAAAATGAAAAATACCAGTTTATGAAATGTTAACCTTTCTGCCAGTGAAGTAGGCCCTGAGCTCAAACCATTCATAGTTAAACAATCCATTATGATGTTTTGAGCTTTCATTTTAGAATGTGACATTGCATGTTTTTTAGGTCTTAGGGACAGTGTGCGAGGAGCTTCCTTCAGATGGAATTCTCTTAATATACCTTTCAGCTTCAGGTAATGGAGTCTATTCTTATGATTTCCCTGTTATTTCTCCTTTAGCAGAGTGTTTAATGCACTGGGTCTAACATGGTAAACATCCTTATATGTGCTCCAGGAAACAGTGCCAATGTTATTTCATCTCCATCTCGTGCTGGAAGTTCTATTGGTTACACTGAAAACATCATTAGGGACTTTCAGTTTCATTCCATCAACTCTGGCTCCAGCACTACTATTCCCAATACGACTGGATATGATAGTGTGGATCATTCTGGTTTCACTGCTGATTGCTTACATATTGGACCTCGTGGAAATGGAGGTACTAAAGGAGTAGTATTATCAATTGTGCCTTTATTCTTATCATAAGCGTAATGTATGAAGTGCTGCTGTGATGAATCAAGTGAGTGGTTCTGGAGCTCATAATCAGTTAGCACTTGTTGCTGCCAATATTAAATTGCATTTATCGTTGTGATTTACATATAGGATTATGGTTCAATAAAACTTGACCTGCTTAAATTCGTATACTTTATTTATTTATTAATTTGAAATCCCTGAACTCTATAACTTGGAAACAATGAAAAGAAAATTTAGCAGAATTCATGCAAGACTGATAATGATTGCAAACTAGACCTAGTAAAATGCCTTTGAAGTGTGTCTAGTGCAGCGTGTGGACTGTGGACAATTGATTATTGTTTATTGGGTGTGGATGATTAATATTTATTTGTCATAAATAAGTTTGTATATCATTTTCATCTTCAATTACTCTAATATTACATGTGTTTATTACTGTGGTTTATATAAACAATAGATCATGAACTCACTAAGTACTTCCTCTGTAGTTGGATCAAACGTAGCTCTTTCCATTTTTGGGTTGTTTGAGTCTCCGAGAGTAATGAACTTTTTCCTGCAGACGAGATTTTTCTTTGCATAGGACTTTTTTGAAGTACATGATGTGAAGCTAAAATCTTTCATCAATTTCTTCTATTATAATATTGAAATGTTAAGTATAAATACTTGTGCTTCAACATCTGGGACCTTCAAGGCTGGATGGGGGGGTATAATTCTGCTAAAGAAATCACAGCTCTTCATGTTACAGTGTTCTCCATGAAAGATCATGAAGAAGAGCTAAGTGACCTCAAATTGGTGTGACTTGTTCTTCAATAAAATATGTGATACTGATATGTGAAAGCTTTATATATTACTCCTTTATGATGCTTACTTGACGAATCAGCACAAGTCTTCAGCTTCTGATCTGATGACAATTGAAATTTTGGGTTGAGAATCTCAAAAATATTGTCATCATCATCTTATCTCTTGTTGGAAGCTATGATTTATCTTTTTTCTTACTAACCATTAATCCATTATCCTTAAGTTGAGCTTGTACCAGAAAGAGTGACTATTAACTTAACTCGTATCCTAATGTTAATTCTTTTGAGTTTTATTTATCTAAATGCTGTGATATTGTGTGGTGTGTGTTACTGTTTCAGGTATGAACTGCATATATCCCTCTGATTTGTTGCCCTTCACAAGAAGGCCCCTTTTTTTAGTCATTGACAGTGAAAGTAGTAAAGCATTCAAGGTAAGTCTTTAAACACTAGCCTTTTGTTGTGGAAATCACTAGTTTGTATAAGTAACAGCCTGAAACAGGTCAAGTGCAGTACCAACTATGTATATATTTTCAACAGTTCATGAATTTGGATCTATGAATGTCACACGACTGTCATGCTTCTTTCAAATTAAAAGAGCAAAAGCTATTGCTTTTATCCACCATATCGAAGTTATGGGACATATCATGAGGGTTTTACTGAAGATTTATTATGTGTATGGAATTTAAATTCCTCGCAAACCCAACAGATAGTTCCATGTTGAAGTTCAGTTCTCCCGTTAGAGAGTTAACTTGTGTAAAAGGGATAGTGGGTGAAGATCTTGTTTCATTGATTTCTAGTTATGTGCATGTTTTGGTATACTTGGATGGTAAATCAAGTGAAGTCTGGCATGGGTTTTAGAAGTGGCTTTTATTTTTTTGTTATTTGTTTTACATGCATCTTTCAATTAAGTTTTTATACATGAAAACAGCAAAGGTGTAGGATCTGTGCTTATTAGGTGGCATATGTAATTGGGTTGACTTGTTTTCCAATTCTATAAGAATAGCTTAATATGCTTGAACTTTCAAAAAATACTTTGTGCTTCAATTGGCTCATGTACCCTACTCAATCAAGTAAAAATATCATCTAGTGTTTCCTATATATTTGTATAATGCTTGCATGTTATGATTCGAAATCTACCTGTGCCTTGGAAGTTGGAAAACTGCGTGTGACTTTCATATGAGTTTTAATGATTATGTAAGGCTTGAATGGCGTTTTTCTTGATGCACAGCGAAAGCTAATTGAAATATGATAAATTGACAGGCTATGAGTGGTGCAGAAAAAGGAGAACATGTTGCCATACTACTATCTCCAGCCATGTCATTACCTTTGCCTTCTGTAGAATCCTCCCGTCAACCCAGCGGAAGCTTGTTCACCAGCTTTCTCACGGCTCCTTTGCAGTCCTTCGTTCTCTTACTCGGCTTTAGTGGCTCTGATATTGAAAAGGTGTGGTTGTAGTTGTACTTTGCAATTGTTCCTGCTTGTAACTTAATATTTCCTCTAACCTTGTATAATCTCAAGGACATGCTTTGATTTCAGGACCTGTATAATAGAGCTGAGAAGCTGCTCCAGTCCTCATTAAATAAATTGGGATCATCATTGGCTGCAGCTGACAATCTTGATCCTGTCTGGGCTCAAATTTTAAGCGATCCATTCTTGAGGCGACTCCTCTTAAGGTAATTGATTCTACTTTGCTCAAAAGAAGTGATTTTGATTCAGTTGATAATACTTTTCTGCATACTCTGTAAATTTTGGAGTCATTTAAGAATTTTGCATGATATGACACCCTATGTGTTTTGACTTTTTAATATTCTCAGCCTGTTATCAATATATTAATTTAAAAAAAAAACTATCATTCATAATTTGTTAGGTTTTTCATGAGATATATTCTGAAGGATAGAATGGATATCAGCTGTGGATTTAATTTTGCAAATTCCTCTTGCGATAATTCTTGGTACTAGACGAATGCTGAGGATGACATTTCCTTCGGCTATTGCAGATTCATATTCTGTTGGGCAGTATTATCGCTATATTCTCCTTCCTTCAACAAGATAGAATTTCTACCTGAATGCATGCCTTGTCTTCCAGAAGTCGTGTCGCCAATGAGTTCCACATGCCAAACAGTTATCTTGCAATTGGCCAACTTGTTTGGAGTAACCAACAAGTTCCTATTGTCAGAAGGAACAGTGCTCTCTTCTGATTGAAATCCTAAGGTTCAATTTCCTGCTCTTGCAATTTATTATGACAATATGTCAGTATCTTGTAAGATGTAAATCTCCCGAGAATGTGGGAAGCTCCTTTCTTTACCTCATTGTTGGTTTCTATTTACCGTGGTTTCTCTAGCGGTGGGTTGGTGTTTTCCCCGTCATTTATCATATATTTAGGGATTATCTTTCGAGAAAGAAGATTTAGCTTGTATTTTATGTTAAAATTGTTCTATAAAATGTGGTAACATATAATAGTTGATGTGCCCGACTTGTTGCATTGATATGTTCTTTACTTCCATGCCCTGCCAAGTGACAAGGTCACTATTTATAAGGATGCATGTAGCCTAGTCATTCTGTCTTGAAAACGCACTTTGATGTTAAAATACAGTAACTAGAGTTAGTAACAAGATAGCTGACATTTATGATCTTAAATAGTACGAAGATACTGTGATATTAATGATTTCAAGTAGGATATAACAATTTTTTAAGCAGCATCCATAACTTACTTTGCTTGAGAACAAGAATTATCAATTTGCAGAGTTTTGGAGAAAATTAAGTGAGTTTGTGTTGAACTTATAAAATGTTAAGTAATGAGAATTCTGTAAATAATATAGGTCATTAAAAGAGCTTATTCAAATTTTAAAAATAAATTAATTGAAAGTTTATAATTTTATTATTTTAAAAATTTATTAAATACTTCATACTACCTTATAAACCTCTGAATAATTTATAGAATATTTCAAAAGAAAATTATATTAAAAAAATTATAAATTCATCGAAATATTCACTAAGTGATCTCATTGGGGCTCTATAATATATCTTAGATACTTTGCTCTTGAATTTAGATTGGGAAAAAGAGAAGATCACTTTTCAATCAAAACACTTGAGTGACGCAATTGAAAAGGGTAACATATTTCCTTCTAATGCACTTTTGAAGTTTTCAAGTAATTCTAACAATTCAAGAAACGAGAGGCTATGAAAGTTTACAATTTATTAAAATCACAATTTGTATCTAAATTTCTTTTTTGTTAATCCCCCTCCAAATTTAATTTTGGCCAAGTCCCTTTATTGGTCCCTTATATATGATTTTCATTCTACTTTAATTCTTCATCTTTAAAATACTTATTACCATCATCCCTACTGATAAATTTCCATTAATACTAATGGAATAATGAAAATTTAACCAAAGTAGTCAAATTATAAGGATAATTGGACTTTTTGATTATTTATATCCCCCACAAATTTGCTCCACCTTTGCTGCTAAATGACTATTAAAATTGTAACCCAAATTCAACAGTGGCAACCTGCTATTATTTGCAAAGTGCAACCAAAATATAATTCAATACTAATTAAAAGATTTTCAATAGGTTTTCTTTTATCTTCATATATTTCCTTATACTTTTCCCATAGTCTTTTCTACTCTTCCCTTTTTTCTTGTCTTTAAGCAAGAACATCCATTATCATTTCCATTATAGTTACCATAAAGTTTTCTGCTTCGCTTTCTCTCTCTCTCTGCTGAAACCTTTTTTTGAGGTGGGATCTTTTGATTTATTGGCTCTAGTTCACTTCAACATCCTCACTTGATTTTGCTGCTTGAAAAGCTTCTTCATTTCACAATTAGTTTAATTCTTTTTCTAGGCTTTTATAGAACCTAGGGTTGTAAAGTAGCCAAGCTTAGTAAACATTTCAAGCTCAAGCTTGATTAGTTTTAAAATACACGAGCTTGAGTTCGAGCTCATTGAGTTTCAAATTTTAGGCTTAAATTTTGAGCTCGTTAATAAATATTAAGTTCAAGCTTGAGTTCTATGAGCTCATAAAGTATCGGATTACAATCGAGCTCGAACCAAGTTGAGCTCATCCAAATGCTTCCACACTCAACGAGCAAGGTTAAGTTCGAGCTCATTGGGTTCAGTTTAGTCTTCACTATTTTTTGTGAAATTCTTGAGAAACACTATCTATTAACAAGTCCAATAGCATTATCAATTTTTCAAAAAGTCAATCAATTTTTTATAGTTTTCTAGTAGGATTATTATTTTGATTTTTAAAGTTTGAACATTAAAATATAAAAATAAATTTGTCAAGATAATAATGAATGTGCATTTCATACTTACGTTGCTGCATTTGAATAACATGCCATAATCATATATACTATATTATAAAATGAAATTTTATTATATAATCATATTTTTTTATAAAATTATTTATATTTTTCTTCAAATATATCATGCTATTTATTTTTAGTATTTTACAAATTATAAATTAGTATCTTATAAATTATTATTTATTAATAAGTAATATATAAGTAAATAATTGAATTATAGTTTGAAAATTACCTCAATATGTGGCGCATATTTTTTGAATTATTATATATATATATATATATTAAATTAAAAAATATTAGGGCTCGTGAGCCAACTCGCGAGCCTTTGAGCCACCATTTTAAATCTCAAGTTTGATTCAATTTCAAACTCAAACTTAATAAGCTCGGCTCAAGTTCAAATAGTCTTGAACTCGAATTGAACTTTTTCAAATCAAGCTTAGCTCGAGCTGAGCCAGCTTGCAAGCTGATTCGGCAACCTCTCATGATGACCTACCTTTTTTTCTTTTTTCTTTTTATTTATTTATTTATTTGATTTGAGCATAAATTAAATAGGACCTTTCATTGTATTCTCACCAAGTTAGATTGTGCAATCAAGCTTATGCTGACAAATACCAACTAGCAAGAATTTTGCAGCTGACTAAAGAATTAGTTCACTTGTTTTATAATAATTTTCGTTGTTGTTTTCTCAACTATGCACCTTGAACTCATCAAAGAGTTCCACCAAACAAGAAAAGAAGAACTAGATAGGCAACAATGTCAAGAAAAAAAGTGACAACATATACAAACAAATGTCATTACAATCTATTGCAACATGAGATACTAAACAAACTAGAAAAATATTAGAACCTATACAACCAACAAATGCCAAGAAAACATAAAACATATATAAATCTTAGTACAACTAGGAAAAAATGATTAAAATCAAAGTTTTCCTAGTTTTTCCCTTTGCTAATGGAATATTCCATGTATTTAGGTCAAGTTTCCATTAAGTACTAATGGAAGTTTACAAATGGGGATGATGGTGATATGTACTTTAAAGATGAGGGACTATAATAATGCATTTGTGAGATGAGGGACTAAAGTAGAATGAAAACTATACAAAAGGGACCAACAAAGGGATTTGACATTTAAGTTTAATTCACATATTTTCTTCTTCTTTTTTTCCTTCTTTTTATATGAGTACCAAAGTTTTTCTTTCTTTCTTTTTTTCAGACAAAATAAAAAAAATGAAAAGAAAAAGGATGTATATTTGGTTACTTATATGGGATAACCCAATAGGTCCAACAGAACCAACATCAAATGAGACAGCTTAGGAGGTCCAACGGTAAATCTGTTTAGTCGACTGATATCGACCTCACTTGGCAGGATTCGCGGTCGACCCGTATTGACCTCAGGTTCACTCCAGAAGTTTGATTATTCAAGTCTGGTCGTCATGTATCAACCTCGAGACCCACTCCGGCATTGATTCGGATCCCTGTCATGTTTATTAGTTTGACAGGTTGTATGCCCTTGCATGAATGACACGTGACGGCTAGTATAACTGCTGCCACTAACTCTGACAACTCTGACAATCCTACCAACAACTTTGGCAGAGACGCGCCTCCACTAGCATTGTTTATTCGAAAAAATAGGAGATTTAGCCACTTGGCACAATACTAGGATATGGACATGGAATGACCCCCAACTCCCTGGCAAAGACAAAGGCCAGTACACCTGATAAGGGTACTTGAGTCAAATTACGCCTATGTAAAGCTATAAATACTCCAGGCCCAACCACGCTCAAGGTAATGCCACATACACTACAAGCTTTACATTCTCTATACTCTGTTTGATCTCCCCCTCTTGACCAGAACTAACTTGAGCGTTGGAGTGCCTTAGCTGGGGGTACTTTGGCTAGTTTAACGTTTGTTGTAATTGCAGATCTCAAGCCCAAAGTTATGTACAATCCTGAGTACTCAACCTCCCTGATCGAATCCTCTGTAGCACAACCCTCATTTTATTTATATGCAGCTTTCAGCAGCATCATTTGGCGTCGTTTGTGGGAATCTTTGAGATTGCAGTGAGAAAATAGTGAAGACACGTAGAGTAGCATCTGGAAGGGAAGAGAATCGGAGGTCCACGTTTTTGCCTTTTCCTAACCCCCAGTAAGATACAAATGCTCCAGATGCTAGTGCCCCCCAAGAGCAGGTAGTGACGCTCACCATGCCCCAGTTAATACAACTGATAAATGAGCAGATTTTCACTCAGATATCAGCCCAGCTATTTGCCATTCTGAACAAGCACACCATAGTACCCGCTCCTACTACTAGTGTAACTCTGTAGCCACCCTCACTGGAAAATAGGCCCTCGAAGAACAGTCTCTCCCGTCAAAAGGCCAGGCAGCCACCCACCAGGCGTGAAGTCAGTCCCAGACGCCCATTGATGGAGAGAAAGGGACCCTGGGTCTTTTCGAGCCGATGCGCTAAATCTATAGACGCCAAAGTCCCTACCGGTCTCCCGAGATATGATAGCTCCATCGACCCTAATGAGCACCTCATGCAGTTTGAGCACATGATGCAGCTGCATGGTCACAATGAATTCATCCATGATAAGATGCTGGCGACTATCTTCTAGGGCATCGCATTAGACTGGTTCATGAAGTTGGAACTATCAACGATTTACTCTTAGGACCAGTTGTGCAATAAATTCTTGCACCAGTTTGCCAACAGGAGAAAGGCCAAGCTCTCCCTACTCATCTCCATACCATCAAGTAGAATGAGGGGGAATCCCTTAGAGATTTCTTTACTAGATTTAATATGGAGGTCCTGAAGATTGATAACCCCAGGATTAAGTTCTTGATCGACGTGTTGTTCCTGGGGCTCAGGCATAAAGAATGCGCCAATGCTCTGGTGCGAGAACGAATTGGGTCAATAGATGAGCTGCTTGACCTAGTAGAAAGATACATGACCTAGGAGAAAATGAACAAGCTCAAGTTTGGATCCTCCAAGGTTGAGAAGAAAAAGAGGGAGGGAGATGACCAAAAAAATAGAGAGCGAGGTCAATCTTCGATCAAATACTTTCATGACTACACGCTGTTGAATGTCCCAAGAAAGGAGGTCCTGTATGCTATCCAGTATGATAACCTCCTCAAAAAGTTTAGAAAGTTGACGGAGACTAAAGTCATGAAAAAAATCAAAGAAATACTGCTACTTCCACAAATAAAAGAGGCATGACATCGATGAGTGCTTCAATTTTTAGGATGAGATCGAGAGGTTGATCAGGCAGGGTCACCTCAAAAAATACATAGCTGTGGAAGCCCAGACTGAAGGGGGCAAATCGACTCAACTTCCCATAAAAAAGGTTGATTAGCCATAGAAGAAAAGACAAAGGAAAAAAGCCCGCCCATCAGAGGGGTTATTGACATGATTGCAGGAGGTCCCACTGGGGAGGACTCTAAGTCTGCTCGGAGACAGACACAGAGGAGGCTTGAATCCAATAAAGCTTCGCCTGTGGAGATAACTTTCCACCTCTCTACGAGCGTAGAGCCCATCTCATTTACTAATGCTGACC
>JACGDI010005654.1:714781-742190 GCA_014898725.1 Jacaranda copaia
GCTCTCGGCCCCAGTCTCCCCCCCACGGGGCAGATTTTCAAGCCTAGTGCTATAAAAATCCAAACTAGCAGATATGGCTCTACAACGAAAAGGTACAAAAGTACAAGAATAACAAAGACACTTGCAGTGAAAATTTCACGAATGCAAAGCGCAGAGCTTGAAGAGCTTGAAAGATGGCGATTCGATCGGAAGTTCAGACAGTAAAAGTGTAAATGAAGCCACTTATCCTTCTATTTATAGGTAGTTGCATGTGGGAATCTATGTAACTACTATGATGACAACCTGCCCTAATACGCTTTGTATTCTGTGTATTGATAGCTGCATTAAATGCAAAGAAATCTCCTCAAATCCTGGTCGGTGATTCAAAAACCCAGGTCGAAAACTCAAAAACCCTGGTCGAGCATAGTACCCTATGGTTGAATATAAACTCCTTACTCCTTCTTGTCGGCAAGCTCGATCAGGACTGTGAGTTGGGGGGACTCATGATATGAGATAACCCAATAGGCCCAACAGGCTCAACATCAAATGAGACAGCCCTGGAGGCCCAATGGTAAATCTGTTTGATCGACCAGTATCGACCTCACTTGACAGGGTCTGCAGTCTACTCGTATCGACCTCAGGTCTACTCCAAAAGTTTGATTATTCGAGTCTGGTTGACATGTGTCAACCTCGAGACCCACTTCAGTGTTGACTCGGATCCCTGTTGTGTTTATTAGTCTGATAGGTTGCATGCCCCTGTATTAAGGACACGTGACGGCCAGTACAACCGCTGCCACCAACTTTAACAACTCTAACAACCCTACCAACAACTTTGGCAAAGATGTGCCTCCATTGGCATTGTTTATCCAGAAAAATAGGAGATTTAGCCACCTGGCATAGTACTGGGATCTGGACATGGAATGACCCCCAACCCCCTGGTAAAGACAAAGACTAGTACACCTGATAAGGGTACTTGAGTCAAATCATGCATACGGAAGCTATAAATACTTCAAACCCAACCACGCTCATGGTAATGCCACATATACTATAAGCTTTACATTCTCTATACTTTGTTCGATCTCTCCCTCTCGACCAGAACTAACTTGAGCGTCGGAGTGCCTTAGCTGAGGGCATCTCGGCTAGTTTAACGTGTGTTGTGGTTGCAGATCTCAAGCCCAAAGTTATATACAATCTTGAGTACTCGACTTCCCTAGTCGAATCTTCAGTAGTACAACCCTCATTTTATCTATACGCAACTTTCATCAGCATCAGTTACATTTTGGCCAAACAATAAAATTAATTTGCCAAAATGTAACCAAACATAGATCCTTTTTCCCTCTAAACTACTAAATTAAGTTTTCCCAAAATATCCTCTTCTATCATTTATCATCCTCAAAACATTTTTATTTTTCAATATATATATATATATATATATTTACATATATTTAATTTACATATCATATTATTTTGCCAAAATGTAACCAAATATACATCCTTTTTCCCTCCAAAATAGTAAATTAAGTTTTCCCAAAATATCCTCATGTATCGTTAATCATCCTCAAAACTTTTCCATTTTTCAATATATATATATATCATTTACATATCATATATATTTTATTATTATTTTTACTATAAAAATATTACTCAATTCTATTTTCACTTGAAAAATCCAATAAAAAAGCATTGAATTGATCGCTACAATAAAAATCGTCTTCCCCCAAAATATAAAGGCCTATTCTTTTACATTTTGGGAAAATTGTTTTCAACTCTAAAAAAAATTTCAAAATGCAAGCATATTCCCCAATTTTTTCTCCCAAAATACTATAATTTTTTCCTCAAAACCACCTCACATAGGCTCACAATTCACCAAAAAAAACTACACCCTAAAAGGCACATTTACCTCATTTTCTCACTCAATCTTTTACATCACTCATTCAATTTTTAGTCTCTCATTTCACTCATACACACACACACACACACATATGAAAATATTAAAATTTTACTACTTAAAAAATTATAAAACTTATGTTTACAAATTTAATTAAATTAATTATCGAGAAAATTAATTAATTTAATAAATAATTTTATTTACTAAATAACTTATTAAATTAATTAAATTACTTGTTAATTAAATAATGTATTTGTTATATTTAATATGTAAGTATTAATTAAATATTACATTTATTCATTTAATAAATACTTTAAGATGACTTAATTTGATATAATAAATTAATTAATCTTCAACAAAAACAATTAATCTTCATTAAATATTAATATTTACATTTATTTAAAATTATTATAAAAAATTAATTATAGTATGATATTGATTTAATAAACTTTTAAGTTTAATAAATTAATATTAATACAATTAAAATAATTATTGAGAAAATTAATTAAAATTAAGTATTTCTTTCTTATTGTTACTAAGTAGTTTATTTATTAAATAATATATTAATTAAATAATGAGTTAAAGTAAAAAACAATTTATTAAATTAATTTAATTTAAATAACTTGCTATGTATATATTAATTATATTTTATATTTCACGTATAATTAATTATTATGTTTATTTGTTTAATAAATAATTTAAGATGATTTGATTTAATATAATATAAAGTTATTTGTTTTTTTAATTTGATGAATCATTCTTAAGTCTTATATTATATATATTAGTTTATTTTAATAAATAATTAAATTTTATTTATATATAAATTGTAAATAATAAATATTTAAATAATTATATTTTAAGAATAAATAATAATTAGTTTATAATTAATGTACAATAATTAATTTTTTTTACATAAGCCGATATCAATAATTATGATATCAATTGATTTTTTATAATTAAGATATATTTATAATTTCATAAATAATTAATTTTTATTAATAAATATTTTCAAATAATACATCATTTGCTAATGTTAAATTCATAAAAATATAAACTTTAAAATAAAGGAATAATTGAATTAATTACATATTATTTTATTACAACAATATATCAATTATCACATATATGTACACACACATTATCCAATTATAAATGTACATACATATATAATATATTACATAAAAAAATTACTTTCACCATACAAATTCAACAAAAAAACAACTGATTTAATATCAACAGTAAAGTTGGTCTCATCTCAAAACATCGAGAAACAAATAACTCATTTTCAAATCATTTTTCATATATTTCTAAAACAAAAAGAAACATTTTGCACATTTTTTAAATTTTCTCCTAAAAACCCATTTATTCAATTTTTTTTTACAAAATACCTAAAATATAAAAAAATAGAGCCTAATCAAACATATCAAAAATTTTTAAAATAATTTTTTAATTATTTTTTAAAATATAAATAATATTCATTATATTTTTCAATACAACTTCACGTCACATTTTCTAATATAACTTTACATTTTCCATCATCAACTCCACTCTCAAATCATACAATTTGTGACCAAGCGTGACCTCAACATTAGAATAACCAATTATTGTTCTGTCTTCTTAAAACTATGGATAAAAAGAAAAAAAATATAATCAATTTCAAATTGTTAAAATGTTTGATGATTTGAAAGAGTTCAAATACCACTCCCTTCTATGATACATTCTTGATCAACGCCAAACACTGTGTCAGTATCAAGTACGATAAAACAAAAACAAAAAAGAGTCTTTCTAAGTTTATAAAAATCTGCAGAGAGCAACTGTGTACTATCACAGTAAGGCGTTGTTTCCCCTGCAAGTGGTTAAAATAAATTGAGGGCTCAATGAAAATGATTCCATGGTGCGAATCCAAGGGCCACTCAACTGAAACCCAGGTAAATCATTGAGCCTGCTACTCTATCTACATTCATGTTATGCTAATATATACTTTATCATGGATTTTTATGGGTTTCTTGGAGATGGGTTTGGTTTGAAATCGTGAAATTTGAATGGGTTCTTTCATTTCTCGATGAAAAATTTCACAAAGAAGCAATCTTTGAACAAATGGCTGCACCCACAATTGAATATGTATATTGCCTCAGAATGGTGGTTTTTGAGATCTCTTGCTACTTGTGGAGATACATTTGGTAGGAGAAAGAACTGGGTGGAAGGAAAATTTACTGATAAAGCGCGAAAAATTAATTGGGGATTTTGTTTTAAGTTGAAGGGAGCAATTAAAATTGAGAGGAAAAGAAAAGATGAAGAAGTATTTTTTTGCTTGCATAAAGCACACGGATAGGAACTAGAGATATTTATTTTCAGCACAGTACAGAGTTTTCATCAATTCAAATTCGACAAGCCTAATTCTTACTTATGCAAACACTGATGTTATATTTCAATCCGCTATACTAGAATTGAAAGTTTCCTAATGGGCTTAAATAATGGTGGAAGCTGTGTCTGTCTTGCCAATGAGAAATATTTTTTTAGAAAGGAAACTGGTCATGCATTCCCATTGCGTTAGATCTGAAATATGTTGATAAAATGAACTGAGAAATGAAATCAGTACTAAACAAGAGGATGAGTAATTACTGGAACCATAATTGAAATTTTAGAACGACGACGATCAATAAACTGATACCATGGTAAATTACAGGTTACAGTGAAGTAGTGGAGACAAATGAAAGAGTTATAGCACTTTTGGGAACGTCAATTGTGGGCATCTGCCAAATGGCTGAACAACTTATTTCGTTTATTTTCTTCATTTCCTTTTGACCTCTACCCTATAATGTATAGTTTAACATAGAGTTAGTACTCCGGAAGAACCAGCTGTTTTGAAAGGTGTAGAATCATCTTTGAGGGTTGCGAGTTTTTCTTACTTTCTTTTTCTTCCAACCAACCCCCCACCCTAACGTGGATTTGTTTGCAATTGTTGCT
Source organism: Jacaranda copaia (assembly GCA_014898725.1). NCBI lineage: Eukaryota > Viridiplantae > Streptophyta > Magnoliopsida > Lamiales > Bignoniaceae > Jacaranda > Jacaranda copaia. Next base: position 719,616 of record JACGDI010005654.1, read on the forward strand.
AACCTGTGTAAATTTTTTTTAAGGGATTGAATTTGAGATTTGAATTTTGGTCAGGATGAAGCTGTTCTAGACATATCATGCATACAGTCTGTTCAGATATTATCTGATGGGCCTCATACTGATGCTGACAATCAACAGACTGGGACATGGTTTGATTTGGCTTCCTGAAACTAATGTCATTTTATGCGCATTTATTTAGTTTTTTGCCTCATTTTTTGGAAAAACTATATATGCATCTTCTGAATCTTGTTGATTAAAAACAGTTCATAATGACTTCTAGTACATAAATGTTCTTATTTAATACAATTGGTTTCAAGAATTTACAACATAATTTCTTTTGTCCTTTATGGTCTCTCCTTAGGATTTTGACCTTATAAATGCTGTGGCTGGGTTATTGGTTTGTCTTTTCTTTTTATTTGGATGGATAAAATTGCTTTCTCTGTCATACACCTAGAAATGCAGGCAGTTCAGACATCTAAATCAGAATCTGTAAAAATGATCCTGACATGGGTTCTTTTATGGAGGACTAAACTAGAAACTGATCCAAAGTAACCCTTATTTTCTATAATCCTAGTAGGCTTAATTTGGTTTTCCTTGAGTCTTAGCATGTTAGCTTGTTTGTTGAAAAATGGTTTGGCAAATGCTTGCTTCCAGATGAAGTTTTTAAGTGCTTACAAATAATACCTGTTACGCAAACCAAGAAATTAGTGAAATATCTTCTCTCTATTGGGTTCTCTTTCAAAAACAGTCATGGCAATACACTAGACGTGATTTCACATAAAAAATGTTCAATTGGATAATTGTTGATTTTCTCAATTTTCTTATCTTGGTTGAGATCTGGTAATTGATGAAAATTGACATTTGATCTGAATTAAAACAAAGATACGCTTCTTATAAATCCAAGATGTGCCATTTTCATATCAAATTCCATTGGAGAAGACAGCTGAGAAAGCATTTTTTTTACCATGTGTCTAAATGTTAGCATGATTAAAATGTTAATGTAAGCATGCAGGAGGCTAGATTTGTTTCAATGTATTATGAGTAATACATGTTACTACATTCAAAAGGTTTGATAATTTAAACTTCTTTTGTTTAAAATGAAAGGGTGATGAACTTTTAGATCTTACCAATTTTATTTTTTCTTAACTTTCTTCCATTACATTCTATATCCATTATCAAAATGGAGCTTGAGTGTCTTTTTTGAGATGCATAGGTCTTACTTTGAAGGTTGGTTATGTTAATATTATCTTAGTATTTTATTATTGTTCATTTGCCTCTCCGGTGTTTGATGACAGCACGCTTTGCACAGAGGATGGAAAACTTTTAAATGATAGCATAAGCTCAAACAGTAACCTGCTGCTGAAGGAACAAAGTTCCAGCTCTCTCGATCAGGAACACGATGAAAAGATTAAGGAGTTTCAGTTTTATGTTGAAATGGTATAGTATCTATGCAGTCTCTTTTAATTTTTCAGCCGATTTTTTGACAATTCTGTATAATACTCTTCTTTTAGATGATAAGCCAACAAATATTTGGTTCTTTTTTTATGATTTGTTCAACAGTTAGCTGGGTGCTAGTTCTTTTATTGCCTTTGCCAGTCGCACGCCAATAGATCTAGGTGCTTTGATGGGAGGTATGGTGTGTCACATTAATTTAGCATATCTGACAAAATTATCAGTTATCACTAGAAGATATGGGATTCAGCAGTTTTTGTATAATTTGGGGTACCGACTTATCTTCTGTATCAATATGGTTGGTATAAGTTCCTATGGATCCTGCAGCTTCTATTAGGCCATTTGGAACTTATCTTGTTTCAGTTTCATAACTGGGTGATGCCAGAGCTTCTTAAATCAACATTCTTTACTAGCTTTCAATTGAAGTTGCTGGTCTTTTCTTTTCAGATTTCTAAATCTGATGCGTCACTTCGTAGACCATTGCCATCTGGTTTGGTATGTATAGGAATTAATTAGTTGCCAATGATAGAATTATTGGGCTTGTTGATGAGATCTAGTTGCATACCAAAGCTGCTCTGTGGATGCTGACATTCTCTTTGCATCTTCGAAAGATTGTTTATACCAAAGTAATTTATATTAATGTTTTCTGAAGCCAATCAACTATTGTTTCTGTCCACCATTCAATTTGTATTTTGGGGGTTGACCACTTAGCCGATGTCAAAGTTGTGCGATAGGCCATTTCATCGGCTGTATATTTTTTTTTTGGCTGATTATTATGTGCCTGATGTGTTTTGCTTGACTTATTTAAATTTTTTTATTAATTCTATATCATATTGAATCTTTTTGAAGCTGATCTTATTTTAGAATTAAATTTTTAAAGTGTTAAATACAATAAAACTTTAGACCTTGAAGTTTAAAAGATGTTATTAGTGATAATTTTGTAATTAATATGGTTAAAATTAAATAAAATTGTTAAGATGTAAGGATAAGTTTTTTGCTTTTTTGGAAAAGAGTATAAAATCATAATATCTTCTTTTTGATATATATATATATATATATAAGTTTGACTTATGGCATTGTATAAGCTGATAAACATCTTCTTTGCAGATTTGTAAGCTCATCCAAACACCTTTAAATTTAATTTATGACATTTATGATAGTTTTCCCTGTTGTTGCAGTGCAAAAGTTTTGGTTACTTATATGCTGCTGATTTGAGTTGACATAGATTATAATATGCTCTTTTAACTTTTAACACTAGAAAGATAAAAGTAATGCAAGAATTATCTGAAGCTTGATGTTTAGTGGAATTTTCAATTCAATGATATGCATGTCCTGCTAACAGCACATCCCAACTGCTTTTAGTTCACATCATGGACACACGCATACACATAGATGGCATTCCAACATGTGAAAATTTTTGATTAATTTTGAATGTCTCGATAAACACACGCACTTGGCCTACAAACATCGCCATTTTAGCTGCATTAATCATATTGCCTTTATATATGAGTTTTAGTCTGACTGTTTGCTGAATCAAATGTGGCCTTTGCAGGTGAAGAAAATTGCTAGACCAGGTTGTTCGCAAGAAATGCTGAATGTGGCTTTGAGCTCAATGTCCTCCCTTGTCAAGAAACTCTCTGTGGTATCTTCCAAACAGTATATGCACTCGTCACTTTGAAAAAAAAAAGAAGTAAAATAATGGGGCACGACAGGCAGTCCCTGCAAGAATAGTAATTCTATAAAATTGTGAAATCCACGGTGACTTTCATCACCTATTTCTTATGATGTTTATTATACCACCACTGTTATCCATTTCACTTAGTTCTCTTGTGGGCAATCTAAAGTCTAATCCCCTCTTCCTTGTACGCTCTTTAGAGTGACATGGTTATAACTTGAGTGTGACACCATGTTCGCTGATGAAGATATCTAAGCCCAATAATCGGAGTTTGAAATATTTCTGTTCTAATTTGACTAGATAGTTCCATAAATTCCAAGTCTAGGCCTCCAATTTTGTGTATTCTAGCAGTTTTAAGGATCCAAATAGCAGCAATGAATTGAGGACCATTGATACACAGGTCTGGATAGGATTATCCAGACGCCCCTGTTGTTGTTTCAGATGTAAATTCCCTATTATCATAGAACCATTTTCCTCATTATTTTTTGTGTGCGGGCATTGGTTTTTAGCAATGTGATATTGCATCCGTATTAATAAAATATTAGAAGGCCCCACTTATTTTTGTGGATGGATGTTGAATAACAGGATTAATTTTTGAACGATGATGTAGATTAGGAATATTTATTTAGGTATATTATATTTCCTAGGTGGGATAAAACGAAGGATGAAAGGGGATTTTTTAAACATATCTTTCAATACGTAGAGTTGGATGAAGAATTTTGGGGCCTGGGGGCTGGAGAATTGGCTCCTGTGCAACAAAGGTATCAAATATTACTGGAAACATTGGCGTCTAGGTGTCGACAAATGATGCTTAGGCGCCAATGTTTGCATTGACACATAGGTGCCAATATTTGCAAAATATTAGTGTTTGGGCACAAATTTTTGATGATGGGCATCAAGTCGATGGCATCTTTGGTGCCATTCTGGCCTTTACATTCAAGCGGTGGCAAGAAACATGTAAGGTCATATCTCAAATTCTTCCTTGGAAAACCAATATCCGACCGTAGAATGAACACTAGAATTGGCTTTGCCTGACTTCGACAAGCATACTTTCCAAGGTTATGGAAGTAATTGTCTTCGCATAAAATGAGGACATAATTGTAATTTTTATTGTCATAATTGTAATCACATATTTTTTTAAGATAATTCAGAACAGAGATTATAGATTTATCAAAAATAATCATAAATTAATAATGCTCATGAACTTTCAGGATTCTAATCAATTATTTTGACAAAGATCTTACCTACAACGCCGTTAAGTGGTTTTAGAGGTTTTAACTACGACGTTGTTAAGAGTGGCTTCAGGTTTTAGCTACAACACTGTTAAGAGCGGTTTCAGAAGTCTTAACTATTACGTCGTTAAGAGTGGTTTCAGAGATCTTTTGCTACTAAAACCCCATAGCACAATTATGGAACTTGTTTTAAGTGATAGTTTTTCAATTATTCAGAGTATATATCCTTTTTATAATTAATTTCAACAAAAGCACTATGTTTGTGCAAGTGTTTAGATAAATTTGATTTTATTTTTTTACATGCTCAATTCTAAATATAAGTTTTATGCATGCAGAAAAGTCTAATGAACTATTAAATATTTACAAATAGAAAATTCTATAATGAATACCATAAAATTTAAAAGTTAAAAAAACATCATCTAGTTTTGATTCATAAATCATTCATGCAAAAACATTTTTCAATAGAAAAAGAATAGAGATTTACATTACACCAAAATCTCAATACCCAAAGTTTTTCTCAAATTTGATATACCACTTCTTTCTTCACGAATTCTACGATAGAAAAATAGGATGTTAGTACCCCAAAATGAAATTTCCTATGGATTTTTTAAAGAATAAAGAGAAAAAAAAATGGTATTTTCTTACCTCTACATATGGCTTCTCTATATCCTATTGCATGGTTATTTATACTAGTAGACTAGATATTTTGGGTAAACTAAAATTCTTATCCGCTAAAGATGAGAAAATAACTCTATCCTAACTTTGATCATATCTCAATTCCAAATAATGATAACTCACAGCCGCAGAGATAATTCTAAATGTCTAACCTTATCAGGATTGAGTTGTTATTCAAATTCCCAAGCTAAAGATTAACATTTATCCAAGATCCTAACTCCTCATGATTAAATTATTTTAGATGTTGTCTAACTGTTATCATAAATTAGTAATTAAAAGAATATGAAATATACGTGAATTTTTGCATGAAAGTATAGAGGTACAAAAAATAAGGTTCTAGGATTCTATATCACCTATATTTACATGGTTAGCTAACCAACATAAAAAGATACCTTATGGGGGTCAAAAACTATCCAAATAGAGTTTTAAAATGATGAGGAGACATCTAGAATTATCTATCCATAAATTCAAAAATTCCATAAAAATTAATTTTCGTCATCTTTAACTTGATAATTATGGACCTAAGCCCATAACTACTTCATAATAATATATGGACTTATTCTCTACGCTACTTATATGCTTAATCGTAACTTAAAATAAATTAAATAGTTTGGATTGCTATTACAGCTAAGCTATAAAACACAAATACCATTTATGGGCTAAACAACTTTAAATAAATGAAATAATTTGGGCTAACTAATGCATATCAAATCACTAATTAAATGTTGACCAAAGATTAATATTTCCTTCGCCATAAATTGGTATTCATATCAGCTAGCTTAATCCTTCACATAAAACTCAACATATAAAGTTCCCATCAAATAATTAACTTGATAAGTTCTATATCTTTAGTTTCCATCAAATAATTGACTTGATAAATCCTACATCTTCAATAAAAACCAAGCAATCTTTACAAAATTATTAATACTCTAAAATCTCTATCCTTGAGATTGCAAGTAAAATTCAAGACAAGTACCTAAAATAGGATCCTTAATAACCCCCAAAAGAATTCAATTTATATCCTATATTTATTTTCAATTAAGATCCATTAAATGTTGATCGAACCCCAAATAAATTGTATGCTCAAATTCTAGAAGAAAAGCAACCCTAGAATATCAATGAAGAATCAACTAATATTACTCCATTAATCCTAACATCCAAAATTGTATATATCTATTTTTTTCTCCCTCAAAAGATAGAAGCTCCCTAAATATAACCTCGCATTCTTTTATTTTAGGTCCCATAACATCAAAAACTAGCTTAATGAAATTTAAGTACTTCTAGAAATATAAGTAATAAAATTTGTAAAATAAACTATAATAATTCGTCTAAAGACTTGGGGTATTATAGTATAATCACGAAATGCGTTTTTATAAGCCTAGAAGAACATTTCCACAAATTAATTTAATATTTCGTACATTAAGTACAAATGATAAGTGCATGACAATATTTTAGATGAAATATTCTACTTTATTACACTAAACTAAGAGACTTAATATTAAATTATAATATTGTAAATTATTCTAGGTCCAATCAAATACACATTTGATAAAGCTAAAAAGATAGAGTGCAGCCCTAAGTATATTAATTGACATTTCCATCGAAGTATTCCATGGGAAAGTAATATCAAATCAAATGATGTTTATATAGGAACATTTATGAAATGTTGGATAGTGATTGGGCGCATTACAAAAGTTGAAGGGTAAAGTAAGATCCAGGTTACGGGGTGTATTCATTTCCAATTAATGAGCTATATAATACTGCTACAAGAATAGCAGAATGGCTGACAACCAAGCAGTGATTCTTATAGGTAGGAAGCTTTCAGAAATGGCAGTACTGAAGAACGTGGGACATATGAATGGAGGAGATGTTGAAAGTAGCTATGCCAACAATTCAGCCCTTCAAGTTCGATCTCTCTCTCTCTCTCTCTCTATATATATATATATATATATATAGGCGTATAATTATATATGCCTCAATAATTTGCCAATATGTTTGATCCTTGTAGAAAGTTGTAATATGGAAAACTGGAAAAATACAATTTTGATCCTTTAATTATTCGCAATTTTTTAAATGGTCCATTTTTTATTGTAATTTGCATATTTAGTCAATTATTTTAAATTTGTTATCACATTTAGTCCATTTATTTGCAAATTTAGTCCTTCACACTGCTTAATTTAAAATAAAGCCCGAAATATGTCAAATCATCTTTCATTAGGCCAAAATTCGGAGCTTTTTGACCATGTGTATTCAGATGTCACATCTTTGCCGCTTAAAAATTTAACTAAGTCTTAAATTTAAAAATATGATTTAAAAATTATTGCTACACATATTTTTTAGATTAAAAAGATAAGAAAAAAAAAGCCGGCTACATTTTTCACCCATAAATATTCATTTTTATAATAATTATTTTCAACTTTTCATATAAATGCACTTTCCTAAATTATATTTTAAATAACTATCTTTCTTAATATTTTTTTTAATTTTTGTTTATTTTAGATTAAAAAAAGAACAGCAGCAACCATTTTCTAAATCAAGCGTCAAATTCAAGATTTAGCAAAATTTTAACTTGATACAGTAAAGATGTAGCATCTAAGTACACGTGTCCAAAAAATTCTAAATTTTGGTATAATGAAAAGTGATTGGACATGTTTCAGGCTCAATTTCAAATTAAGTGGCTTGAAGGACTAAATTTGTAAATAAATGAACTAAATGTGATGATAAATTTAAGATAATGAACTAAATACACAAATTACAATAAAAAATAAACTATTTAAAAAATTGACAATAGTTAAATGATCAAAATTATAATTTTCCCAATCGAAAACATTACCAGTTTTAGATGAGACCCTCAAACAAATGTTCGCTGCTGCTGCTGTTGAAAATAGTGGACTTGGGTTGTGGGCATAGCACCCTTTTTGTCCTATCCCACATCTTGGATACAATTGAAGATCTGTACAAAAACAAGAATATTACTAATGAACCTGAATTTGAGGTCTATTTGAATGATCTTCCAGATGATGACTTCAACAACCTTTTCAAATTGCTGCCAAGTTTCATGTATGGTTATAAGGAGAAGAGACAAGGCGTTTTCTCTGGTCTGCCTGGTTCTTTCTATGGCAGGCTATTTCCAAGCAACACCCTTCACTTTGCTTATTCTTCCTACAGTCCTCACTGGCTCTCTAAGGTATGTATCTTTCTTGCTGCTTGATTAAAATTCCTCCATTTAAAAATGTAATAAAATGACTGGCTTGTCCATCCACTGGTGCTTATTTTATACAAAAGGTTCATGTTTATATATTGATGATACTTGAGAGTCTTAAGACAGTTTATAAACATAAACTGCACTCTCCTCTATCGCTCTTTGAGGTGTTGAATAAAATCTCCATCAATGTTTGCCGGTTGGACCTCTATGCTTGATGACGGATCTAACATTATCATCCGTAATATTGATAAATCATATATTCTCATTCCATTACCGTTTCTTTTCATTTGGAGTATTAACTTTTCTGGAGCTTCTTAACTTTCTTGACACTTGGGAACTATTCTTTTTCTTTTTTTTCTTTTGCCAAGTTTGATTAGATTGGCTAATTAACAAGTGAAGAGAGTATCTAAACGCTATATCTGGAGAATTTCAATAGAGAAAATATATACATGGCAAGGACAAGTCCTCCACAGGTGTTTGAGGAATATTCAAAGCAATACCAGAGCGACTTCTCAACATTTTTAAGCTTGAGAGGTAAGGAAATAGTATCCGGTGGGCGTATAGTCTGGACAGTTTTAGGCAGAAGTGCTGAAGATCCCTCTTGCAAAGATGATATGGCATATCTGACTTCGCTTTCAAAAACACTTCTTGACTTGGAAGCTGAGGTGTATATATATATATATATATATTTACCTTAAAAAATTTGCTTTCTTATAGTTTCTTACACCAGTGAACTTCTGTCTTAGGGGCTTGTCAAAACGGATGATTTGTACCCATTTAAGGTGCCTTTTTACGCATCCTGTCAGCAAGAACTGGATATGATAATTCACAAAGAAGGGTCCTTCAATTTGGACAAGCTGCAGGTTTTTTGGGTCCCCTGGCCTGGGATGCCCACGACAACATTGTTGATGATCAAGAAAAAGATATGTTTTCTGACAAATCCAAGAGCGGGAAGTTGGTGGCAGCTTGTGTTAGAGCTTTCATGGAACCAATGCTGGCTAGCCATTTTGGGAGCTCCATTATTTATGGACTATTTGGAAGATATGCATATAAAATGGCAGGGCACCTCTCCACGGAGAAATCATCATACTTTAATATAGTCATTTCTTTACGTAGGAGATAAAGGTTTGCATTTTGGCACCATCAATGGTTTAACGGATTTGAATAATATTAATACGGCATATTCTAAAACAAAATTGGGATGTTACTACAAGTGATTGAATGTGAAGGGATTATAACAAAGTTTTCATTCACTGTACTTTATATTAAGTGATAATGATTCATGTGAGAATGGTATTTTAACATATTTAATAATTGATATCTCATTCTCTTTAAGGAGATTCAAGTCTACTAAAGTAGAAATTTAGTATTGGTTTGGCAACATTACTCTCAAGTTGTCGCATTTAGGATATAACACCCTTAAAATATCGTGTGACTCAAAAATTATAGACAAACTTTTAAATTTTAAAGTTCCATCATAAAGATCGAGTATCTTTCGTCAACTAGTATATCTCTCTCTTTTTAGTGTGCATATATAATATAGAAGCTGTAAGAAAAACTTTTTTGTACAAATAATCACAAAAAGAATTAACACCTATTTATAGGTGTAGATGATATCTGTAACATTAATGGAAAGTAGTGGATGATAAAAGTAGGAGTTACGTATAAGAATATGGATTATGGAGGGTGACTAATGGATTGAAGTTAATGGAATTAGAGAGGGTTTAGTAGCTACAAAAGTGAGTAGAAGAAGAACAATAAGGAGGCACTTCTACACTACTAACCTTAACAATAATATCACAATTTTCTCATCATTATTAATAGAAGTAATATGTAAGATCATTCAAGACAATTTTAATATTTAAAAAATATACAAATTAAGCGGCTGAACATCTCTACATAGAGAAATCGTCATATTTCAATATAGTCATTTCTTTATATAAGAGATATATACCAAAGGAACACCACAAAGATGGCCTGCATTTTGGGCACCATCAATGATTTAAGGGATATGAATGATATTGATATGGCATATCCTGACAGAAAATCGAGATATCACAATAAGTGATTAGATAAGAAGGAATTATTACAAATTTTCTTTTATTGTACATTATATTAAGTGATAATAATTTTATTAAACAACTGCTATAACTTTAACATATTTAGTGATGGCAATAATGTTGAACATTTACCAAGCACTTTCTATAAGAGTTGTAATAACTTCAATAAGCCGTAGGGTGTATAGAAATATTTTAAAGAAGGAAATAGAGAAATATTTTAAGGAAGGAAATTGATCATGCGTTTCCAAGTGTTAGATTTGAAATATGTTAAGAAAATGAACCGAGAAATACAGCTAGTACTAAACAAGTGGAATATGAGTAATTATCAAAAGTCACAAATATAGAAATTTTAGATGGACCAGAATCAATAAACTGATACTAGTTCACAAATGAAAGGGTTATAGCACTCGTGGGCACTTTGCTTGTGGACGTTAGCAAGTTAACACTTTGGGTCCTGTATTTCAACGTGATGTATATATGTTAAATGTATTTAATTTTCAATTAATTAATTTTATAAAGAAATATTTAATACATATATCATATATTCATGGAATAGAATAAAAGGTGAAGCATAAATTAAAATAGAGGACCCAAACTGGTTAGTTATACGATTGAACCACTTATGTCCTATATTTTCTTCTTTTGCTCTTCACCTCCTCACTATTACCTATAGTACTTGAGCATGGAGTTAAGTAAATTATAAGTATGTTTTTAAAACAAGATCACAACAAGCAGAAAATTATTCTAAAAAATTACCTCTTCTTTCAAGAATTGTCCTTTGCAATTTTATAACTACTACTCTTTGTAGTTTAAAAATACACTCAGAAAAATTCATTCTCGATCCCTAGCAAAATAATTGAATCAAAACTCTGATTTCAGACATTCTTTATTCTACAAATCGCTTAAATACATTTATGTCAGATAAGGCGAATGTGAGACAGTTTAAGATTTGTCTTGTTCCAATCCGTATCAAGGATTTCCAAAAGTATTTCAATGTAAGTTTAAGTTAGGGAGCTGCAAATTTTAAAATGCACCTTGAATCGAGTTTCTCCATTCCTTTTTTTTTCCCTCCATAAAATCATTTTATTTACTGGCCCTTTATTATTTTTAATGCGTGTAATTTAAATCAATATTTCTAACAGTTAGTACTCTGAGAACTAGCTTTTTGTTTTTGAAAGGAGTAGAAATATCTCACTAGGGGTTGGGATTTTTTTTCCAATTTTCTTCCGCTTGGGTTTGTTTGGAAATTTGGCCAACCTGTGGCTGTGTTACATAATTAAGTTTTGTAAAGGGGATCGAATCTGAGATTTGATTTTGGTCAGGAGGAAGCTGTTCGGAAATTAGGTTGGTTCCAGCTAGGTTTTTCACTGCTTTTCGTGCTTGCACATTCGTAGATCTGGGTGTTGTGATGGGAGGCGTTATTTGTCATTAAATTAACATAACTATCTGACAAGATTAATATCACTGGAACATATAGGATTCAATCAGTCTTGGTACAAGTTTGTATGGAGCTGCAGTTACTTCTCTTTGGCCACTTGGAGAACTTATTTGTTGATGTTAGAGCTTCTAAAATCTTCCAAAATCGTGGTCGTTTTAATAAAATAAAGACCTACAGCGAAATATGGGATGAGACTTTTAATATATTTAATAATAAAAAAAAAAATATCGCATAAAATAAATTTTTAATATGCACATCTTACTATAAAAAATTAGGGCATCAATTTTGGTCAATCCATAGCTAATGCCAAAAAAAATTGTAGTTTTGGCTATGAAATTGTCCTAATCAAGTTCGAAGTTGATGCACTCGTAGCTAACCCTCGCTATAATCAATTTGTAGTTGATGATCATTCTTATATATATGTATATATTAATTTTCATATGAATAATGCATAATTGATCTATTATATTTCAAAAACACAATGCTTCATATTAATAATTAATAATTTTTGTATATTATAATTAAAAAAATTATATTTTCTACGGAATCCATAGCTATATTTTTTAGTTAAAGCTATGAAATTAAATTCGTAGCAATTTTTTTGTAGTAGATACCTAAGTTTTTGGTAGTGTGTTTCTACTAAATATTTTGTATTTGGTAAGAAAAAAAAATCTTTTTAGTGAAATACGATCTTGATTTATAGTGAAAGAGAACTTGCACTAACGTTATTTAATTATTAATATTGGAATGGTATTTAGTAATGTGCATTGAAAAATAAAAAAAATATTTAGTGATTACTATTAAAAAAGAAGGAAATATTTAGGATTTTTGTTAAAGAAATAGTAGGAATTCCAAAGATAGAGGAGATTTAGGGTTGAAAAGAAATAAAATCTGAAGTTAAATTTTTTATTAATTATAATCAATTGATTACTTATTGTAACTTTAAAAAATAAGATTTAAATTTAAGATCTTATGCTTTTTCTTCAGTTTTTTTTTTTAACAAAAAAATATATGCATGAAGCTTTCAAATATAAAGCTTATCCTTTTGGACATAAATGTTAAAAGAAATAAATAAATAAGTTTTACATTTTTTCCTTTGAGGCCTAAAATATAAGAGGATATATGTAAGAGGCTTTTGAAATTTGAAATCCTAAAGCAATTGCCTTTCTTAATTAAACATACAGTCACCCCTATCCAAAATGCATATTCTTTAGTGGCAATTTTATTTGATTATGCTCTTGACAGCTTTCAGTTGAAGTTGCCGTATGTTCTTTTATGAAGTCTACTCTAATGCATTAGTTAGAGGGTGTTTTGTCAAATTTATTCAAGAAAAATCCTATAAAATTCTGGTGCTGCATCTTATCTACAATAAGCTGTTAAATTATTTAGATGAAATAAGATTTTAGAATTAAAAGTGTATATACATATATGATGTAAGTAAAAATAATTTTTTATGTAATATAGTTAAAATTAAAGCAGCTTGTTAACATTCAGAATGTCTAATTCATAAGATGTATAAATTTTATTTTAAAAATTTACAAGTGTTTTTTTTCAAATATAATCAAGTCGTTACTAAATCAATCACTATATATAGAATTTTTTTTTTGTTTCGATTTTTGTTTTTGGTTTTTTTTTCTTCCCCCCCTTTTTTGGTGCGCTATTAGTTTGCAGTGTCAACACGCATTTATTTATAAAATTTTGAGTAGGGTTGCCTTAATTGTCTACTTCAAGATAGCTAATTTTGGGCCTTAGAATTTGGAAAACTCTCTCACAGATCTACTCCTTCATCTGAATTGCAAATAGCCTAATATCATTTAATTATTTCTTGTAAATAGTAAAATGGTATTATACTGGCTAAGTGTCATGGCAGTATCTTTGACAAGTATTCTACTCTATTCCATCATAATAAAAATTTTATATGAATGTTCTAATATTTAAGCGGCCAATCCAAATTAATGTGTTGGCATTTCCAACGAAATATTCAATAAATCAACATAGAATTAATGGATGTTAGAGCATATTTAACAAAGAGTGCATAATCATTCAATGTACGTGCAGTGGATGAAAAGCAAAGTACGATATATCAATCTATAAGTTTAGCTATATATCTAGAGAAGGAATCTGAAGTATAAATTTATATATTACAGCTTTGGGATGTCATGATTTTTCAACTAGGGATATATAATGTTAAAAAATAATTTGTAATTCAAAAATTAACAAAAATTAAAAAAAGAAAAGAAGAGAGACAAGGAAAATGAAACATTCTAGAATTTTGCATGGTGGTGGATGTATTGACATACGGAATGCAAACTTGGCTAATCATACGCCAAGAATTGGAGCAAGGAAATTGTGGCTTATAAAGCGCTAATAAAGAGCCACAATTTCCTTTGTACAATTGGTGCAAAGGAAATTGTGGATTAGTACCGCAATTGGCTAATAAAGAGCCACAATTTCCTTTGTGATGATAGCCACAATCCAATTCTTGGCGTATGATTAGCCAAGTTTGCATTCCGTATGTCAATACATCCGCCGCCATGCACAATTCTAGAATTTTTCCTTTTCCTTTTCCTTTCCTTTTCTATTTTTTTAATTTTTGAATTACAAACTATTTTTTAACATTATATAGCTCCCTAGTTGAAAAATCATTATATACCTCCGTCAGCTGACTAGGGCTTCGGTGGAGTTGTGGTGATGGGCTCTTCCTTTAGGCAGTAGTTGTGGCTCAAACTGAACATTCTACAGTGGTAAGAGACTCTTATGGTTACACTCAAGGAGGGTTGCGACGTTGGTATCCCCTCCCATGCCCCATTTTTTTTCTCCTTAAAAAAAATAGCATAAGATAGAGTTTGAGAGAGAGATATATGCATAAAGTCCATGCATGAGAGATTAGATACAAAAATGACAGTGAAAAATATTTTGTAGCCAAAATTATGTCAAAGTTGTATTGCATAAGCTTTGGAAAAATAATATAATATTGTATTGTTATATAAATTTTATCCTCCAATTTCTCAATCTCTCTCAAATTATACATTTACACCTAATAGATTTGTGGTATCAGAGCCACCCTTGGTTTGATAACCCCTCTTATATACAAAAATGGCTTCAAGCATTAGCAATGAGGTTGCCTTCACATATTCCCAACAAGGTGTTCCAATCTTTGTTGGTCAAGATTATAAGTTATGGAGTGTTTTAATGAGGACATTGTTCATGACCTGTGAACTTTGGGATATTTTTGTAGAGGGGTATGAAATATATACGCTAGATGAAGAAGCAACATTAACTGTAGCAAAGAAGAAAGGGCATAAGGAGAACATGACCAAAGATGCAAGAGCCTTGTCCTTTATGCACCAAGGGGAAGTAGATCTATCCTTTCGCACATTACGGGTGCAAAAACATTAAAAGATTCATGAAAAATTTTGAAAAATGAATTTGGAGGATATGAAAAAGTTAATTCTATTGAGTTGCAAAATTTATAGTAGGATTTTGATAACCTAGCCATGAAATAGACTAAAAATGTGCAAGAATTCTTTTCTAGAGTTTTTGCCGTAGTTAATTAGATTACAAGATATGGTCATACCATTGAGGACCAAAGGATCAAAGAAAAGGTGCTACGGAGTTTACCAGCAAAGTGCGAGCATATAGTTGCTACGATTGAAGAATCCAAAGATTTGTTAAACTTATCTTTAGATGAACTCATGGGGTCACTAGAAGCCCACGAAAAGAGGATGAGCAGATTTTCAAGTCAAATCTTGGAACAAGCCTTAAGCAAAAGCCAATATTTCAAAGTAGAAAAATTAGAGAAATAGCCAAGAAAACAAGAAAAATGACCTTATGCAAAAAGGTTCAAGAGGTAGAGCGTATGGCAAATATCAAAACTTTCAAGGTCGAGGATGAGGGGGGAGTATTTTTAATCTAAGAAATTTTAGTTAGAAATTTAGATCCTTGTTGTTGAATTTGCAAAAAAGTGGTCATGACACCAAAGACTGCCTCTACAAATGTAAGAAATGCAAGAATGCATCTCATTCCCAAAGAGATTGCTATTATAAAGATGATGCAGGGATAGATAAAGACAACTTCACAAAAGTTGATCAAGTATTTTATTCTTGCTTGAATTCTCAACAACAACTAGAGAATATTTGGTATGCGGATAGCGGATGCATCAATCACATGTGCAGAAATAAAAAATTGTTCGTGAAGCTCGATGAGTTATATATATCATAAGTGAAACTTGGAGATGGTAAAACCTGCAAAATTACTAGGAAAGGAGCAATTGAGGTTTGAATGAAAGAAGGTAAAATTAATATCATTAAGGATGTTTTTTATGTTCCTAATTTATCACAAAATTTGTTGAGTATTGTTTAGTTGTTAGAGAAAGATTACCAAGTGGAGGTCAACAGTGACCATGGTCATTATTGACAAGCAAAAGAATCTCATGATGACTAAAATTAAGATGAGTTTCAATAAAGTTTTTCTTCTTAATTTGCCAATGAATGAGAAAATACTACTTCAAAGCTCCATAGAAGAAGATTACAACCTTTGGCATCTAAGGTATGGGCATTTAAGCTACAAAAGCTTGAATTTGTTGAAAAAGAAAAATATGGTAGTAGGCCTTCCAAATATTCTAGATTGAGACAAGACTTGTGAAGATTGTATCATTGGCAAAATGCATTGTCTACCATTTCCAAAGATATCATATAAAGCTAAAGCTCCTCTTAAGTTAGTACATGCTGATATATGTGGACCCACATAGAAATAGGTACTTTCTTTTATTTGTTGATGACTACACTAGAATGATGTGGATCTATATTTTAAAGCAGAAGTTAGATGTATTTCCTAAATTTCTAGAATTCAAAGTACATGTGGATAATCAAAGCGGCAGAAAAATTAAAACTTTCAGAATAGATAAAGAAGGAGAATTTATTGAAAAATCCTTTTTAAATTATTGCAAAGAGAAAGAAATCCACCGAAAACTAATAGTTCAGTACAGTCCTCAATAAAATGGAGTTGTTAAGTGAAAAAATCATACGATTGTTGAAATGGCATGAAGCATGATGACAGGCAAAGGACTTTCAAAAAGTTAATGGGCAGAAGCATTTAATGTAGCAATTTATATTCTGAATCGATCACTCACTAAAGCAATTCCAAACAAGACTCTATATGAAGCATGGCATTGAAGAAAGCCACAAGTAAATCATCTCAAAGTCTTTGGATGTATTACTTATTCACATGTTCTTTCTCAGTAAAGAGAGAAGTTTGATGATAAAGGAGAAAAATTGATCTTTATTAGTTGTAGTGACAAATCCAAGGGATATTGGCTATTAGATCTAAAGCCAAACAAACTAATTACCTTTGGAGATGTTATTTTTGATGAAAAGTAGGCATGGAATTGGAGAGAAAATAAAAAGATGAAAATGAAGATCATATATTTGCCTAGCCTAGCTTCCACTTCAAAACAAGATGACCAACCAAGCACAAGCGAAAGCACTAGTTCATGCTCCGGTTCAAGTTCTAGTTCATTAGAATTATTGGGCAGATTATATCCAGAATCTAAAAGCCTAATTAGAAAGTGCAAAGCTTAAGAGACATTTACGAATCATGTGATGTTGCATATTTTACATGTGAACTACAAACTTATAATGAAGCTACAAAAGAAGAAATTTGGCAAACTGCCATGGATGAAGAGATTGCAAGCATAGAGAAGAACAAGACATGGGAGCTTGTAGATCTTCCCAAATGAAAAATTGTTATTGGAGTAAAATAGGTCTACAAGACAAAGTACAAGAAAGATGGTTCAATCCACAAGCATAAACCATGCTTAGTTGCAAAAGGATATTCTCAATAGCCTGGAGTTGATTTCAATGAAACTTTTGTTCTAGTTGCTCGGATGGAGACAATATGTATTCCTCTAGCTCTAGCAACACAACTGGAGTTACTAGTTTATTAATTGGATGTTAAATCAATATTCCTCAATGGAGACTTAGAAGAAGAAGTTTGTGTTGAGAAACCAAAAAGCTATATTATTGAAGGCAAAGAAAATACAGTCCGCCAACTTAAGAAAGCATTATATGAATTGAAACAAGCACCAAGAGCCTGGAATAATAAGATTGACAATTATTTTCTGATGAGTAGATTTTAAAGAAGCTTAAGTGAGCCATTATTACACGTGAATAAAGAATGTACATAAGACTTTCTTATCATTTATCTCTATGTAGATGATTTGATATATGTAATACCCAAAAGTTTTATATGAAAATATAAATAATATTATGTTAACTAATTTCCTTAACCCATTTGATATAGGATAATTAAAATCTTGAGAAGTTAGGATTTTGAATAGAGGTTAGTCGTCTAATCCTGATAAGAGTTATAGTTTATCCAAAATACCTAGCCTAATAGTATAAGTACCTAATCAGTAGGAAATGAAGAAACCATATGCAGAGGTGAGAAAATACCAATTCGTTTTATTTGAAAATTCATAGAAAATTTAATTCTTAGGTATTAACAATTTTTCTTTCTTTCATAGAATTGGCAGATGACGCATAAGTAATAGATCAAACGTGAGAGAAGTTTTGAGTTTTAGTATTCTTGAGTAAGTAAATCTCTACTCCTTTTCTATTGAAAATATTTTCTGCATGAATGATTTATGCATAAAAAATAGATATCATGTTCTTTTTATTGAACTTTTAGATATAATGGAATTAACTATAGAATTAATTGGGCTTAGAGGCACTGCCTTGTTATGCCTCCAATTTGGGGTGTGACATAAGTGGCATTAGAGCAAAGTTATGATCGTAGATATGAAATAGGCACATGATAGTTTAGGTAAATCAAAATATAGTGTGTAAATCTAGGATTAAGAAAATAAAATTATTTTAGGCTGTTAAATGGCTTTTAGTATGAAATATTTTTCTAGAATATGATGGATAATTAGTTTGGGTGTTTAAGCTAAAGGATTTCGATGTGTGCAAACGATTAGTAAGCTGATTAAATGCATAAGATTCCGTGAGCCATTACCAAGAGCCTATTGCCTCTTTCCTGCAAAATTGTGCCCAATGTCATAGAAAAAAATCTATTTTTAGGTTACACAGGTTCAAAATTTTTGAATGAATATAAACCTTAAGAGAGAGAGAAGAAAACCTAAAGCAAAATGGATTATAGGGCAGGCCTTGGCCTCATTGATATAGTGCAGGAGGAATCCTCACCACACTTCAATTCTTCTGTCAAATTGCCAAAATTTTCTTCTTTGGAATTTTCTATGCCTTTCCTAAAGATTTACTCATAAAAGTTACACATATAAATATATATATATATATATATCTATATACATATGGAAAAATAAATTGGTGTCTTCACATGGGCAAGAAGAAAGTAATTGTATATAGACCTATAGGTTATAGGCCATTAAGGCATTAACCATGAATATATATAGGGTTAATTACACTTTGTCATTCAAAGTATTCAATTTTTTACACTTTGCCTCCTAAACTTTTTTTATTTATACTCGTCCATCTAGACTTTGTATTTTTTTACATGGTGGCATATATTGACATTTTCGGTGGAGTATTCCATTGTGATTTCATCAAATGCGACGCACGAGCCCATTTTTAAGGGCAAATTGGTCAGCACAAGCTGATTTCTTAAATTAATCACAAGAAACACAAAAGCCCCACAAAATCAGATTTAGGGCCCGAGGTTTCTCATTTCACTTCTCTTAACGATTAGGACTTTTTCAAATTTTAAACTCAAAACTCTTGTGTACAACAAATCTAACATTGATAATTTTTCTTTTGTTTGTGTGAATGCTTCAATGGTTTGGCAAATTTGCAATGAAACAAAGGGGAAGTTGTGAAGTGGACTAATTTCTCTAGATTATGGTATGAAAATTAACGTTTTAATATTAGTTGAATGTGTTGGGTATTAGTTGAATGTCTTGGGAATTAGTTAAATTTAAGTGTTTATGATACATATGAGTGTAATTTCTTAATTCTCATGCAAGTTATATCTAATTTGTTTTGGGTAGTGGGACATTTGCATGTCGGGTAATATTGGTTTGAATGTAATGGGACATTTAGAATATTTTTGTACTGATTCTATCCTTGCTTTTTTATTTTTTGTAATTATTTGCTAGATTCCGCCCATTTTTTTGAATCTTGTACTTGTTATTGAGATGGGACCACTTTTTGAAATTATGTGTTCTCTTTTTTTTCTTTTTATTTTTTTATTTCCTATTGGATGGACCATATACTGGGTAGACTTTGTTGATAAATGTGGAGTGCAGACACAAGTAGAGACATATTTTGTTTATGCTTTTGGTATTTGTTTTTTTGTCCCCAAATGAATTGTTTATCTTTCTTTTGATTATCTGCCATATGAATTTTTTTTATAGTTACTAGATTATTTAATTAATTGTGATATTAAACATAAATGAATTAATTTTTTTCCACACACCAGGTCCTAATTCTGATAAATTTACTATAAGAATGAATCATTCTAGGAGATTTTTAAATTTAGGCCATTTAACTTATGTTGAGGGTGCAATTAGTCATATAGATTTTGTGATCCTGATGAAATGTCATTGTTAGAGGTATTTAGTATGACCAAAGAAATTGGGTTAGACGGTGAAGTTGCTTTTTGTTATAGTAGAATTGGGATAGATGACTCAAGTTGCTTGATAATAGTGACAACAGATAATGATGCATTTAACTTAGTGAATTTCATTGATGAACAAAGGATGGTTGGGGTGTTTGTAGATCACCAAAAATTTAATGAACCTTATTCTCAATATGAGGGTGAATCTAAGTCTGTGGGAGAACATACAGATAATTTTTCTAGTGTTGATGATAGGTTAAACTTTCTTGGTGAAGGCGTGAATGAGCTTAATATACAGAGTGATCAAGATTGGCCAAATACCCAAAAATAATGAAGTGAATAAACCCAACTTATAGGTTGATGTAGAGTTGCCAAGTTTCAAAAACAACTTAGATGGTGTGGCTTATGGTAAAGATGATATTAGTATAGCAATAGAATCTGTTAGTGAGGCTCATCTAGGTACTGATGCTCTAAAATTGAACTCTGAGTTAATTTCAATCAAAATAGTGATAGTAAGGATGAGCAGTCTATTAGTGAAGATTCTAAATTATTTGATAATTTGATTGATAGTGATTGTGATGTCTCTGTTGATGACACATTATATGACATATGTGTTGATCCAAACATAGAATGGGGTGGGTTACATATGTCAAAAACCAAAGTAACTAGTGAGCATGCGGGGACTAATTGTGATAGTTAGTCTACTAATGGAGGACGGCAAAACAAGCACAATAGGCATCCAATTTTTAATACAAGGGCATATGATTGTGATCCTTCTTTTGAGTTAGGAATGTGCTTTAGTGACATTGCTACATTTAGGCAACATTCTATTACACATGGTAAGGATATAATCTTCCTAATTAATGATAAGCACAAAGTCCAAGCAAAATGCAAACATGAGACTTGTCCATGGGTTATTTATGCTTCTATGGTTCAGGGTGAGGATATTATGCATGTGAAAACCTATAATAGGAAGCATCAATGTCCTAGGCAACAGAGAGTGTCTTATGCTAATACAAGATGGCTTGTTGGTAGATACAAAGATAAAATTTGGTCTAATCTTAAATGGTCTGTTGAAATAAAAAAACTTCTGTAGCAAATGATGAAGTAATTGGAAAGGTAAAAAGATTCACATTTATGTTATATGTTTACTTGTATTTAATTGATCTTTTAATTTTTTATTAATAAAATAATATAGGGAAAGAGAAGTAGAAAAGAGTCAAATGTTTTACCTACTTGATGAGGTTAAAGGTCGTTTATACTGAATTGGGTTGTGTTTGGGTTAATTTGACTAGAGAGATCGAATGATCCAACAATAATATTTCTCAAGATTTGAGATCTGCAACAACAGCAAATGTTAATCAAAGGGCATTTTTGAAATTTTACTTAAATTTTTTAATAGCGGTTGGTCAAAACCCTAATGTTGACTAATGACTAGTTTGAAATATTGGACTGCGACAAACGTTAATGGGGCATATGTAATTTTCAAAATAATGAAATTTTTTAATAATTACCAAACCTCAGAAATATGGATGTAATTCATCCTATAAATTATCTTAAAACTTTCAACTCTCCATCGTGAAAGGATATCATATGTCACCAACTAACAGAGACTTTTATCAAATATTTTTTAGTGATGGACGAGTCCGTCACTAATTACTTTAATAGGTGGCGAAATTTAGGTAAAACAAGAAGAAAGGTACTCGAGAGAGCCATTGAAGACTGTAGGAAGAAAGAGCAAGGCGAAGGGTGCTGCTTGGAAATAGCCTGCCAAAGAAAGAACTTGGCAAACCAAACCAGAAACATTGTGTCTTCTTCTCCTTACTATCATGCAGGTTATAGCTGATACGTGGCAGCAATTTGAATAGGCTGTTGAAATCATTATCTGGAAGATCATTCAAATAAACCTCAAATTCAGGATTAACCATTTTCTTGTTCTGGTAGAGATCTTCAATTGCATCCAGGATGTGGGATAAGATGAAAACGGTGAGGGGCTCCGAAGAACAACCCAGGTCTACTGTCTTCAATGATCTGGGAAAGCCATCAGCAGCTGCAGTAGCTAACATTTCTTTGAGGGTTTCATCTAAAACTGGCATTGCTCTTGATAGCATAGCTTTCTACGAGAACCAAATATAGAAAATCACATATTATATAATTGTAACCTGAATATGTTCAAAATAATCTTTCTTTTCTATTTTTTTTCATTTATACACATGCATGTTAGAAATTCATGAAGTTCAAATCTCTAA
>JACGDI010005654.1:742462-763376 GCA_014898725.1 Jacaranda copaia
AATTCTTGTTGTAGCTAGTTTCACCATCTGCTGTATTAGTTCCCATTTCCAAGGCTTGATAATAAGAATTGGTTTCTTATTCTTATATATAGTGGGATTATATGGCTCCTTGGTGGGAAAATGATACTTCCAATACAGTAATATATAAATTTATAATTCAAAATCATTCACTAAATATCTAACTATAGCTTGTACGTCGATTGTACAAGCTCCAACCCACCTATTGTTGTTTGCTGCGCATCATATGTAGATTACTGCATCTAAGGATATTGATTCAATGTCAAAAATACACCAAGATGTAGATAATCTTGATGTTGTAGTAATGCCTATAGAAAATTGTAAAGACAAATTATCAGAGCTCTCTGATATTGTTTGTTGGGCTGTTGGTTTGTTGTCTTCTTGCACATTTTCATGAGTAATTGTAACCATTTAGGTAATAATTCTGCCATTCTTGGTTCATATATACCATTTATAAAGTTGACTTGAACAAATAGAATTTGGACAAAAGATTCCCTCAATAAGGCATGAGCAGAAAAAAGTTTAAAAACTGGACCACGGCACAGCTGGTTCGGTCTTTCACATGAGGTTGTAGTGTGTCACTATTTTACAGAAGAATTTTTCTATCCCCAACTTTTATATTATTGGCAGTCAATTCTATCACTCTTCCAATTTTCCAGACATGGCTTTTACATTATGTTTCCAAAATACACTTGCATTACAATTAAATAAGTTGTTAAAATGTCAATATCATCTCCCTTTTTCTTTGTTCTTTTATGGAAATAAGTGATTCAAGACTTCAAGTTGAAAATGATGGCTGATATGAAAGTTTCTAAGTCAGAATCACAAAATTTCTACTAAAAGTTTATTAAAAATACACAGTTCTCTATAAGGTAAAAAATTAAAAACTTAAATTTAATTCAAACGTAATTCGTATCTCATGCATGAAAATTGAAGGAGACATTTTACAAATGACTGTTTAATTTGCAGTGTGGTTGAGCCACAGCCTTATCACTTAGATAAGATCCAACTTTTAATTTGCAGTGTGGGCACAATATATATAAATTTATTTTTCTCTCACCCTAATAACTCGTGGATATACACACACTCACACACACGTCAAAGTACACTCATTAATCATATTAAATGATTATTAATTACTTTTCAACTTTCGCAAAATATATTAAATGATTATTAATTACTCTTTGATAAATATGCTTAAACAATCATTAATTCTATTTTGAGTTGGAAATGTTAAAACACTTTGAATTGCACTTTACCTTTGAGCTTTTCATAATATGCACTTAATTAATCATTTAAAATATTTTAATATTACAATTCATCATTAAACATTTATTTTTTATTTTTTTTATAGAATAGAATAGAATGGAATAGTTATCAAAAATAATATTATGCACTTGTCAGATGTCAATATATAAACTATTTATTCTATACACATGAAATAATTAAAAACATGATCATACCACATATCGTTGTTATATATTATGTAGAAGTTGTGCATATTTACTTTAGTGAATGAATATTGGGCTATTTGCAATCCTATACATAGGAAAACAGGTGTAGATGAGAGAGTTTTTAAGTTTGAAGGCTCTAAGGCAGACAACTAAGTAGGCCTATTGAACTAATTTAATTCACAAGAAAAAGGATTATTCACGTTGGGAAAAAAAAAACTATTGGACTATAGACTAACAGCTAGCTTTTAGGATTTGTTAATTGCAAAGCAAACTTCAACCCTATTAGTAAGGCAACAAATGGTATGGAATGAAAAACTAACATTGAAGTTGATCATTGGATAGATAGGAGAGTTGGTACTAAGATTTACATTTTTCACAGTCAACATCGACCTAACTAGTATTACCTTTCTTATCATTACTCAAATTAAAAATCCTAAACAACAAAAACCCTTCGTTAGGCAAATAAGTACAAATGTATATTATTGTATATTGCACATAAACGGCCTTCGACCATAAAATTGTGTAATTTTGACTGAATTCTAAAATTTCACAATTTTGAGTTTTTCATTAAATTAAAGAATTCTTTTTTCTTGTTGTTATTATTTTTTAAAATTTTTTTTCTTGATGTAACATAGGTTTCTATGATAATTAAAACATCTTTATGTATTTATTCATAGATTTTCACTCATCATGTAGCACCCCCTCTTGGCACAACACCCAAGTAGAGGTACCACTAATAGGCCCACAAGAAAATTTTTCAGAACCTATCAGAGACAGTAGCAAACTTCAACTTAAATGAACATTGACAAAATACTAAACACATTCCATGATTCATTCCTTAACACTCAACAAAACATATACATACCTCTAGGTGATCTTTGCCAATCTTAACATATCATGACATCTCAAAATCCAAACTGAACATTCAAATGATTTCATATATACATTCAAATGCCTAATCTATTACGAAATAGTCTCTCTTACTCACTATCATCTCCTACATTTCACATAGACCTATCTGGGAATAGAATAAAGAATAACAAGGAAGGTGAGCCTTAAGGATTCAGTTAAGGAAAAACATAATAGGAGATAGAGGAAAAATATTGAATTTCAATTGCAATAGGCAAGGTCGTTGATTACAATCAGATAATCAATTCATGATTGACAGTAGCCAGATTTAGATTCATAAAAATATGAAATGTGAAAACATTTAGCTGATTTGTTGGCATCTTTCCCTATTTCTCCTTGATCAAATTATAATTGCTAGTACTGGGTATAATACAGTATAAATAAAATTTTCTTATCGCTTCGTTACTTGAGCACTCAACTCGGCGAGTGACAACTTGTTTTTATGGCATGTTTGACCGCATGCTAGGTCGTGCCACTCATAGTTCACCACCTCCGGCTACTTGTAAGTCAAGATCGTAGGTGGGTACTAGCCGGTAGACTTGTCACTGTCGGTCCGTTTCACTCAATCATCTTTTCAAACCCAGCCTCAAGCCTATATTCCCCCCCATGGCATCCTTCCAGGTGCTATCCACCTATGGCATCCCATAGGTTAGTAACTGCCAATGGGTTAGTAAGATTTAATGCCAATAAATAAAAATTTAACCATTAAATAATAACATGAATGTAATAAGATACGAGTTTGAACATCAATACACATTGAACACTGGCCAACAATGATGTTCTGTAATAATAATCCAAGCATTCTGTTGGGATTGGTACTTGATTGATATAATC
This sequence comes from Jacaranda copaia, assembly GCA_014898725.1. Classification (NCBI taxonomy): domain Eukaryota; kingdom Viridiplantae; phylum Streptophyta; class Magnoliopsida; order Lamiales; family Bignoniaceae; genus Jacaranda; species Jacaranda copaia. The sequence goes on from JACGDI010005654.1 coordinate 745,678, forward strand.
AATAATCAAGTACAACTAGTATCAATCAATCAAGTGGATTTGCTAACGAGGCAATATATGAATGACTAATAAGTACAATCAAGCCAACATGGCTAGATAAAAAGATATGAACAAGCAAGTTTGTCGATAAGGCATTTGATAACATTACAAGATGGAAACAAGTACAAGATGATAACATGTACTGATAAAGAACAAATACAAAACAAGACAATGGAAAGTACCAATCAGAAATAAGTATGAGATACGACAATAGAAAGTTCTAAGCATCAGAACGAACAAGAACGAGCTTATGACAGAGCCTGATCAAGAACTAACCTTCATAGGGTTAGACATATCAATTAACAGGTAGCAATCAATCACAAGCAAGTAAGATTCTAATAGTAAGAACAAGTATGACACACAAGCATATTGAATATCACAAGGGAATACGAGTAAAATAACATATAACAAACAAGAACACAATCAATTATGAATTTCAAAAACATGAGCAAATATGAAACAAACACATTTAACCCTCACAGGGATTTTTCCACAAGAATTAATAGAAATTTTCAAGGCCAAAGTGGCAGACCCTTACCTCCATAATCTCAAAAAGTGCAACTTTAGTCAGCTGTCTACCAATCCTTGGGACCCATCTCCTCGTCACCTGATCAAATGAGCACATTTGCAGTTAAAATTCACATTCAACCTTAATAGTCTCAATTAAGCCATTAATAGTCTACTAATTAACCAATCAATATGGTAATTTTAGGCTTAAACAGTACTACTGGCCTAAAATGGCTAATAGGTTAGTGTTGCCAAAATTAATCCTGATTTTCATATGAATTTCACTAATCAGAATAGACTCGTCCTTGATTACACTATCGTACCATAATATTAACCTAAAATCATAATAATTGCTTAATTCTTCATAATTATCCCAAAAAATGCCACTTAGGTCTTAAATATCCGAATTAGAGTTTCCTAACTTAAATAATCACAATAAATCTCAAGATTATCATAAAATAATACAATCTTAGTTCAATAAGCTTATAATGGCACATGCAAGTTTTGAATCTCAATTCCATATTACCTTAAATAACCTAATCGGCATCACTTAGGTTCCAAATTCATGAAATCAAGGTTTAATCACTTAATTAACTTAGTTATTCTAAACTTATCATATAATAATACCAATTTGGGCTCACTAAGCTATACCATACTCTATGTATAGGGAATATACATATTAATTGCATTTTAGTCTTCTATTATTGCACAATATAAGGTAAGGTACAACTTCTGTATATACATATATATAATCCTTTCTCAACTTTTTACCCATAATTCGATCATTGCATTGTCCATCGTCGTTTGCCGCCATCAAAGATGAGTAATGCCACCACCAATAGAAGCCTTTTAGCTCTAGAAATTTAATGCCGATGTTAATTTTTATGATTGTTGCCGAATTGAGGGCCAATTGGCCAAAAAACTCAATTGACCACCTCCACACGGCCATTGACCACCATGCTCGTTCCAACTCTGCCGATCGCCATTTCATGAAATTGATGTTATTGACTTGTTCACCTAACTCAACCCATCAAGACCCTACCTTGGTCCCCTAGGAAAAGTCATTGAAACATTATCACCCATTTTGGCCTTCATGTTTTTTGCTAGCTTGTTGGAGATTGGGGGTGCATGTGGGATGGATGCAATGCTAAGGTCATGGGAAAGAAGATGATTAGAGTGATTTTTGATTTTTTGTAAGGTCTCTGATGAATCATTGGAGAGAGTGAAGATGAGTGCCATAGTGAAGGAGAAGGAAAAATAAGGCTGAAATTGTAGCATCTCTTCTCGAGACAACACCTAAGTTGAGGCCCCACTTAGTTCATCCCTAAAGTACAAATCAATTCAAAGGAAAACCATTCAAATAATCCCAAAAGATCAATGAAAGCAAATATAGTTAATAGGCCCATTAGAAAATTTTTCCAAAATTATCAAAGACAACAACAGCCTTCAACTTGAGTATCCACAACAAAAGTACTATGTACATATCATCAAGGATCCCACAACATTAATCATAATATGTACAAACTTTCAATATTTAGTCCAAACTTAACATAATACAATACCTCACAATTTCAAACTTGACACACCAAAATATCTCTAAATTAAAGCATAATATTCTAGAGAACCCATATACACATATATCACTTGGTTAATTACAAAACATATTTCTCTTCAACTTAAGCCAGAAATCTATATCTTTCACTTGATCTTGTTTGAGAAAAATAAGGAATAATAAGGAGGGTGAGTCTTAAGGACTCAATGAGGGTAAAGAATAATAGAAGATAGAGGAAAATGTTGAATTTCAATAGAAATAAACAAGGTCATTAATGATAAATCAAATAATTAATTCATAATTGACATTAATTAAAGTTAGCCCCATAAGAGCATAAAACCTGTAAACATTTAACTAACTTGTTGGCATCCTTCCTTATTGCTCCTCAACAATTACAAGATAATAATACAACATTTAACTTGAACATGAAAAACATTGAAATCGCTAGTACCAAAATTGGTACAACATAAATAAGATTTCCCTATCACTCCATTGCTCGAGCACTCAGCTCAGTGGGTAATAATTTGTTTTATGACATGGTCGACCACATGTTGAATCTCAACATTCATAGTTTGCTACCTCCAGCTACATGTAAGTTAGGATTTTAAGTGGGTACTATCCTAAAAGACCTATGTTTGTTGGTCTATTTCACTCGACCATCTTCCAGACTTAGCCCTAATCCCAAAACCCTTTATGGAATCCTTCCGAGTGAAAACCGCCCAAGGCGTCCCATGAGTTGAAAACTACCCATGGCATCCCATGGGTTGAAATAATATAATGCCAACATATAAAAGTTTATTCTTTACAACAATAATCAAGAATGTAATAATATATAACATGAAATATTCAGTATACTAGCTGGGAAGGCTATTTCGAGATTATAATTTAGAGAACTTGATAGAATTTGATTTAAAATAATCATTTTCAAGAAAAGACAGTAAAATACCAAGTAATTTCGAATCATGAGAACCTCATAGGGTTCTGTAATTAGCAACAATAACCATAATCAGGATTGATATCAATTAGTAGAACTTAATGGGCTTAACGATAGATATAGAATAAGCTCATACAAGGCAAAACCAATTGTCAAATCCCTCATAAGGGAAACAATAATTAATAGAGTACAATAATAAAGCCAATACCAACCCACACAAGGGTTTATCAAGAAAATCGATAGGTACAAGAGGTGCCAGATCGGCAGACCTTTACCTTAATAAGCTCAGTGATGAAGTCAAAGTATATTGATCCTTGGTGCCCAATCCTTCATCACCTATCTAAAAGAGTAAATTTCCATTAGAATCCTTATTCAACCCTAACAATTACTAACATTTATAATCATACTAATAACAGTCTAATCTAGGTAGTTATCTGACTAATACGTTGGTTAAGGTTTGTTTTGATACTATTACCATAAACATGCTATTCGTGCTAAATGCATAAAACATTTATGGAGTTTATCTAATATTGATAAAGTAATACACTAGGTTGCGGTTACATGAAATAAAGGTTTTTATCACTTAGTTAGCTATGTAACCTATAGTTCACATGAAATAATACCATTTTGTATTCGTTAGGCTTAATTAATGATCAAGTGTGTTATATTCTTATGTAAAGATGTTCTGATAGATTGTTTCTTTTGTTTTCTTTGATAACAATATTATACAATGATTGGAATGTGTTTACTTATACATGCAATTACATACACAACCAACTTTTTTCTTATACCAATTTTTTTCACTAACGAAGTAGAATCCCAATGATCAAAACCCGTGCATGTAATCATCACAACGAGGCAAAGATTTTACCTAGTTGCCACCGCCGGACAAGGTCACCACTACCACCAAAAGCTGCTTTTCAACTTAACTACATAAACCCCTCCACTAATTTAAGCAAACACTATCGATTCACCATCCAATTTTAGCTCAAACACCACAGAACCACTACGTGTAGCCACACTGAATTTTTTCAATTTAGCTCGCTCCTATGGCCATTTTTTGGAATTGAAGACTCCATCACCCTTCTAGAGCTAAACCCAACAAAGCCTAGTACTTGGTCGTGAGTTTCTATCGCTGAAAACCTACAACTTGTCACCACCACCAATGCCATGACTTTAGGCTTTAATTCTGGCCGTCTTGTCGATCGATTTTGAAAAAAAAATTATATCGCTGTGTTCACCATGTGGAGAGGAAGAAAATGGTACCTAATTGGCTAAAGTTTGGTTGCAGAGTGAGGTTGTCGGTGAGAGAGTGGTCACGGTGGTATTGGTGAAGAAGGAGATGGAAATAGGGATTTAATTGAAAATTTCTCATTTATAGATTTTACTTTATTTGAATTACATATTGACCCTAAAAGTGTTTAATAAATTTTCAATTAGGTCAAAAAGTTTTAATTTAAACAAATTTAGCCACTAGATTTTATAAAGCCTCACATTAGGTCTACTAGTTTATAAAATTTAAACATTAACCCCCCATAATTTAACAAATGGTATGATTAAGTTTTTTATATTTACGTTTTAACCTACAAAACTTTCCAAAATTATACAAAAATTAAATAAAATCTTAGAAATGCAATAAAATTTTCAAGAAAATAATACTTTAATAAATTATCACAAGTTGGTGCAAGTTTAAAGGTGTTATTGATACCCCCTCCCCCTCTCTTAAAAGAATTTGGTCTCTAGATTCTCACTTGAATACTGGAAACATTTAGGGTATTGCTGCCGCATAAGATTTTCTTGCTCCTATGTTGCTTCTTCCACATTGTGGTTGCGCCATGGCACCTTCACTTGGGGAATTTTTGATTCCCAAGTTCTCAAAATTATCGATCTAGGATACATATCAACTATTCTCATATGATAGATCACCTTTCAATTGCATGCGCTTTGGTGACATGATGTGAGATGGGTCAGGGTAGTACTTCCAAAGTTATGAGACATGGAAGATGTTTTGTGTTCCCATCAAATCTTAGGGTAACATGAGACAGTACACTACTTGTCCAATTTTCTCATATATTTCATAGGGCTCAACATTTCTCGGACTAAGCTTTCTGCCTTTGTCGATTTTTCTGACTCTTTTTCTCGAAAATACCTTAAGAAACACTTGGTCACCAACTTTAAACTCCAAATCCTTCCTCCAAGTATCTGTATAACTTTTCTATTGGCCTAAGTTGTTTTCATCCTTTGCTTAATCACCTGCACTTTTTTGATAGTTTCTTGAATTAGCTTAGGTCTTATTATATTTAGTGACTTATCTGTATTGCCATGGTATTTTTCCAAATCTCAATGCATTAGTGATCAACATTTCCAGCTGTACAAGGCTTCGTATGATGCCATTTAAATGATAGACTGATAACTGTTATTGTAGGCAAATTCAATCAAAGGAAGATGCCTATCCTAGCTCCCCTCCAGAATCTAAGATATAAGCTCGTATTATATCTTCCAAAATCTAAATGAACTTTTCTATCCGTCTGTCAGTTTGAGGATGAGCGGTAGAGCTAAATTGTAACTTTGTTCCCAAGTGTCTTTATAAACTCTTTCAAAGTCTCAAGGTGAACTTTGGATCTCGATCGAAGGATCTCGATCGAACACAATACTGATCAAAATTTTGTGTAATTTGGAAATTTCCTTGATATATAGTTATGCCATTTTCTCAACTTTGTAGTCTATTTTGACTAGTAGAAAATGTGCAAATTTCATTAAATGGTCCCCTATCACCCATATACTATTATATCCTTCTTTGGCCGATGGTAGATAGGTTGTAAAGTCCATTGTAACTTGTTCCCATTTCTAGTCAGGCATAGGAAGTGGTTGTACCAATCCCGATGGCCATTGGTGTTCTGCTTTTACCAACTAACAAGTCAAGCACTTTTGCACATATACTGCTATATCTTTCTTCATCCCATTCCACTAGAACTATCTTTTTAAGTTTTGATACTTCTTTGTTCCTTCTGAATGTATGATATATTTGGCTTTGTGTGCCTCATCTAATAGTTTTCCCCTTATCTCATTAGGCACACATATTCTCTTGTGGAATAAGAGAGTGCCTTGATCGTCTATACTAAATTTGGGTTTTTTAAGACTCCCAACTGCTTCTTTCTATTTCAATATCAAACTATCATTGGCTTAAGCTCATCAAATCTCATTATATAGCTCTGGCTATACATTTACTTTTGCAACCCAATCTCGTTATCTCATTTTTTATCACTACATCTGCTCTTGCTGGTGTTTCTCTTTGCAGCATGTGAGCTATTCTAACCTTTTGACTCAATGCATCTACCATCACAGTCACCTTTTCTTGGGTAGAAGATGATAGAAAAGTTGTAGTCCTCTAGAAACTATATCCACATTTATTGTCGCATATTCAAGTCATTTTGGGAGTGTAAATACTTAAAGCTCTTATGATCAGTGTATACTTCAAATGTAGGTTCATAAAGGTAATGCCGTTATTTTATCAGGGCAAAAATTATTACAGCCAACTCCAAATCATGAGTTAGGTAGTTTTTCTCATGTGGTTTTAGTTCTCTAGTTGCATAAGCAGTAACTCACCCTTTTTGCATCAACATACATCTAAGACCTTCTTTAGAAAGATCGATATACATGATAAATCCTTCCAATCTCTTTGGAAGAGCTAAAATTGGAGTTGTTGTCAATTTGTTCTTTAGTTCTTGGAAACTTCGCTCACAATTGTCATTATAGTTAAACGGTTGATTCTTTTGGGTTAATTTAGTTAACAGGTTGACTATTTTAGAAAACTCTTGCACAAATCTTCAGTAATAGCCAGTAAATCCCAAGAAATTATAAATTTTTGTTATAGTTTTGGGTCTTTTCTGTTGACTGTCGCTTCTATCTTAGAGATATCAACCGCTATCCTATCTTGAGATATAATATGTCCCAAAAATGCCACTTTTTCTATCTAGAACTTGCACTTACTAAATTTGGCATACAACCGATGCTCCTTTAGAGTTTTGAGAACTAAGTGCAAGTGCTTTGTATGCTCTTCTTTGGATTTGAAAAATTCTAGAATGTCATCGGTGAAGATGACTACAAATTGGTCTAGATATGGCCTAAAAATTCGAAGCATTAAGCCCATGAATGCTGCTGGCGCATTAGTAACTCCGAAGGGCATCACCACAAATTCAAAGTAATTGTACCAACAATTGAAGGCTATCTTTAGGATATTTTCTTCCCTAATTTTTAGTTGGTAGTTCTCTTGTCTCAAATCTAGCTTTGAAAAGATTCTTGACCCTTGTAGCAAATCAAACAACTCCTCTACATGTGGTAGGGGATACTTATTCTTGATTGTGGCCTTGTTTAATTCTTTGTGATTGATGCTAATCTTTGGAGACCCATCTTTCTTTTTGACAAATAGTACTGGGGCTCCCTATGGGGATGTGCATGGTCTAATGAACCCTTTTCTAGTAGCAGTTGAAGTTGGTTCTTCAGTTCTTTAAGCTCCATAGGTTCCATTTGGTAAGGAGTCTTAAAGAAGCATGTGGTCCCAGGGAAAGTGTGAATTATAATTTCTATCTCTTTTTCAAAGGGTAACAAGTTTAATGCTTTCAAAAACACTTTTGGATACTTAGCTACTACTTCCGCCTTCTCAATCTTAACTATATCTCAGGGCTTGTTGATAAGGTGTGCCAGGAATACTTTCCCACCTTCTCTCAAAATTGTTTTAGCTTCTAGTGCAGATATAATAAGTACTAAGAAGTGTCATTTATGGAATGATGTGAAGGTACTGAGGTCTTATCCCCAAGGGTGAGGCATTTAGTGTAAGAATTCACCTATGCCTGATGTTTATATAACCAATCCATCCCAGGGATCAGATCATATTTTTGTATAGGCATAAGTATAAGATCGGCTAGATATACCCCATCCCCAATCAAAATTGAGAAATCATAATAGATAATATTTGTTATTAACCCTATTCGTAAAGGTGTTTGAACTTCCACCTGATATGCTATAACTTTAGGTTGCATATTTAATTTTTCAAGCATATTCATAGATATGAAAGAATGCGAAGCTTCAGGATCATACAAGGCATTTCCATTCATTCTAGAAATAGAAATTACACCTTCAACCACAATTAGAGGGATTGGACACTTTTTCTCTAGTCAGAGCATTTGCACGGGCTCAAACTTTTAGCTTTCTTTATTACCTTAATCTCATCCACAATTCTTTCATGACCATAGAAAGACTTCCAATCTAATACAAGCTAACCAAATTTTCCCTTCTTAGTCTGGGTATAACCTCTTACTCCCCAAAGATTTGTTATATATCACCTTAACATCCATTGCCTAGGTCATCGCCAAACCAAGGCTCTGATACCACCTCTATAGCACCTCTTTTTAGGGCAACACCCAAGTTGAGGTGTCACCCAATTCAGTCAAAAAGTACAAATCAACTCAAAGGAAAACCACTTAAATTATCCCAAAAGATCAATGAAAGCTAATACAGTCAATAACCTATTAGAAAATTTTTCTAAAATTATCAAAGACAACAATAACCTTTAACTTAAGTATCCACAATAAAAGTACTATGTACATATCATCAGGGATCCCACAACATTCATTATAATATGTACATACTACCGATATTTAGTCCAAACTTAACATATTACAATACCTCACAATTTCAAACATAACATATCAAAATATCTCTAAATTAAAGCATAACATTCCAGAGAACCCATACGCGCATATATCACTTGATCTATTATAAAACATACTTCTCTTTAGCTCAAGCTAGAGATCCATATCTTTCACTCAATCCTGTTTGAAAAAAATAAAGAATAATAATGAGGGTGAGTCTTAAGGACTTAGTAAGAGTAAAGAGTAATAGAAGATAGAGGAAAATATCAAATTTCAACAGAAATAAACAACATCATTGATGATAAATTAGATAATTAGTTCATAATTGTCATTAATTAGAGTTAGCCCCATAAGAGCATGAAACCTGTAAACATTTAACTGATTTGTTGGCATCCTTCCTTGTTGCTCCTCCATGATTACAAGATAACAACATAATTGCATTTAACTTGAGCATGAAAAATACTAAAATTGCTAGTACCATCATCGGTACTGCATAACAAGATTTCCTTATTACTCCATTACTCGAGCACTTAGCTCGTAGGGTAATAATTTATTTTATGGCATGGTTGACCGTATGCAACAGTCATAGTTCACTACCTCCTGCTACATGTAAGTCAGGATTTTAAGTGGGAACTAGATGGAAAAACCTGTGTCCATCGGTTTATTATGCCTGGTAGTCTTCTAAATGTAATTGCAGACCTAAAACCCCCCATGGCATCCCTTTGGGTGAAAACTACCTATGGCATCCCATGAGTTGAAAATTGCCCATAATGTCCCATGGATTGAAATAATGTAATGCCAATAGATAAATGTTTAATCTTTACAACAATAATCGAGAATATAACAAGATATAACATGAAATATTTAGTATACTAGTCAACAAGGTCATTTTGAGATTATAAATTTAGAGAACTTCATAGAGTTTGATTTAAAATAGTCACTTTCAAGAAAAGATGGTAAAATGCTAAGTAGTTTCAAATCAAGAGAACCTCACAGAGTTCTATAATCAAAAATAATAACCGCAATCAAGATTAATATCAAATCAGTAGAATCTAATAAGGTCAATGATAGATATAGAATAAGCTCATACAAGGCAAAATTAATAGGTAGATCCCTCATAAGGAAAACAATAATTAATAAGGTACCATAATCAAGCTAATACCAACCCTCACAAGGGTTTATCAAGAAAATTATTAGGTACAAAAGGTGCTAGATTAGCAAACCTCCACCTTAATAACCTCGGTGATGAAGTTAAAGTCTACTGATCCTCAGGGCCCAATCCTCTGTTACTTATCTAAAAGAGTAACTTTCCATAAAAACCCTTATTCAACCCTAACAACTACTAACATTCATAATCATAATAATAACAGTCTAATCTAGGTAGTTATCCGACTAATGCATTGCTTAAGGTTTTATTTCGATATTATTGCCATAAACATGCTATTTGCATCGGATGTATAAAATATTTATGAAGTTTATCTAATACTAATAAAGTAATGCATTAGGTCGCGTTTACATAAATTAGGGTTTATATCACTTAGTTAGCGATGTAACCTATAGTTCGCATGAAATAATACCATTTTGTATTCACTAGGCTTAATTAATGATCAAGTGTGTTATATTCTTATGCAAGGATGTTTTGATCGATTGCATTATTTTCAATTTACATATTCATGCAATCACATGCATAAACAACTTTATTCTTGTACCAATTTTTTTCACTAACAAAGCAGAATCCCAATGATCAAAACTCATGTATGTAATCACCACGATGAGATAAAGATTCTACCCTATCATTGTTCCCGCACTGTTGTTGGACAAGGTCACCACCATTACCAGAAGATGTCTTTCAGCTCAACTAAATAAACCCCTTCAATAAGTTTTGAGAAAGAGACAAGAGACCTATAGGTGCATTCAACAATGAGAGGAGAGATTATAGAACAAATGGTCATAATGTGGTAGCAATTAATATAATTATGTTAGTAACAAGGTGCGATGAATAACCCCAAGAGAAATGGAGAGTCTCCAGAGTTCAGAACTTTAGCACACCTTCTTAAGTTCCACCCCCAATGTTTATGGTTGAATTAGGTCACCAAAAGGTAGAAGCTAGGATCAGGAAGATTGAAGATATTTTCCCAATTTTAGGTTACTCGGATGACCTAAAATTTATATTTGCCGTCCATTTGTTGGAAGGAGCTATGGGTCAATGGTGAACCATGGTAAGTTAACATTCAAAATATAAGAAAATACCTTGTATATAGGAAACTTCGTATGGGAATTTATGGATATATTCATACCATAAGAAGTAAAAGAAGCCTAAAAATAAAAATGTGAGAGTCTTACCTAAGGAGAAATGACATGTGGCAGTATAAAGCTAAGTTTACTAGATTGATTTGGAAGACCCCATAGATATTGAGAAAAAAAGGGTGTAGGACTGAGAAATTTATTAAAGGATTGAGATCCCAAATACGACAAACCCTTACGCCTTACGAACAGTCTAACTTTGAGGCAGCCTTAGAGAGAGCCTTGTAGGTGGAGCAAAAACCCCTTGAGGTATATGTAAATGAGAGAATGATCAAGCAAGGGAAATCTTTTGAACTTAAAATCACTGCTGGCAGGGGAAGTGTTTCGGGCAAGAAATGGCTGAAAGTCTAATCTAAAATGCCAAAGAAGATTTATTAATTTTGTAGTAGGTTGAATCATGAGGAATTTAACTGTCAGAATAGGCTAGGAAAGTGTATAGTATGCAATAGTGATCATCAATTTATCTGGGATTGGCTTAAGAGTAAGTAGTCAACCTTAAGTGCTCAAAAAGATAAAGGGAACTAGGTCGTTAAGGGTGCTATCTAAGTTTCTTGAACATCAAAAGTGAGTCTGATTCCACATATTTTTTACTATATCTCTCAGGTGGAATCTAAAGAGCAACACACATACTATTCATGACTGTATCTAGTACGTTTATTTTTTGTGAATTTGTATCTAGTTGCATGGAACTGTATGACTTGTTATGAAAATTAGGCATGTTGCGTTTGAACTTGGCTACCTCCTAATGTAAATATCATGTAAATATGAACTTGTGATGTTAATAGTTGTTTGTTACCATAGTGGTGTTGTAATCTCTTAAATAGCAGCATGTATTCTAGTAGGGTGAAATGGATGATGTCTTAAGTATGGAAATGATATGTGATGAGGTGCATAAGAATCACCAAATAGAAAATAACATGAAGTGCTCAATGGTTTTATGGGATTACCAGAGAATTAAAACTTCTTTTTGGGATAGTTTAATTTACTTTTGACAAGCTCGATTGAGGAAATCAAGAGAAACTTTAGGTAATAATGAATAACAGAACCATAGGTTATGAAATTATTAGTCAATCCTAGAAATATAAGGTGGCACCTAGTGCCTTAGTAAAATGGATATGTTGATGTTGGGAAGAACCAAAAAGAGTAGATTTCAAATATCTTAGCAAAATAAATGTCACTAGGAATTGGAGAAAGTCTATTTTGATAATGGGAGAAATCAGCATGTGATCAAGGTAAGTGAAAATAGGAGCAAAACATATGCTAGTGTTAATCAAAGTTCTTCTAGTTACAGATGAGAATTTGGGGCTCAGATTCTTTTAAGAGGGGGATGATTGTAGCACCTTTAAAATTTAGCATTTCAAAAGTAAAATTTAAAAATAAAAATTTTAATTTGAAAAAAAATAAGGGTCAAAACTTAAATAAGAAATGACTTAATTTTAAAGAACCTAAAAATTTCTAAGGTCAATTTGTAAATAAAATTGGCCATCCGGTTCAAAATAAAGCACTAATAAATTAAAAGTTGAAATAAAAACTGACTAAAACTCTTGGGGGGCTAATTTTAATTTCTGAAAAACCTTCTAAAACTAGCAATTCCCTCTTCCCATTTTTTTCAAGTTTTCGCATGCAATCCCTCATCACCCTCACCGGTGAACTCCCTTTGGCAATGCTTGAAACTCCAAAATAAGCCAACCATTAGCTTTTCTGTGATGCAGTGAACACAACCATACCCACCAACTCTAAATTGGCTAGTGATATGCTGAAAATTTGCAACTTGAGGTGGAGTAATGGCGGAGGTGATGGGCGTGATGATTTTGGTGACTGTTGGTGGTGACCAAAGGATGAGTCTTGAGGGGCTCAGCTAGAGAATGTGACAGTAGCTTCAATTTGAAAAATGAACCATAGGTGAAGAAGTAATTGAGGAAAAATTGTTATGGCGATGTTGGGCAGTGTTACATTATTTTTGGTAAAATTGACCAGTGAGATGGCGGCAAAATCCAAAATTAATTGAGTGCTTTTGTTGGACGTGTGGAGATGAGTCGATCGGTGGGTCTAGCTTCCAATTTTGGTGATGGTACACAATGGTGGTACGGCAATCCTGTGGCGACGGTTTGGCGACTTCAAGGCAAAATTTTTAAGGCATCGATCTGAGCACATGAAGGCTAGTTCCGGATTGTGAATAGACCTCAAATGTGATTGATTTGGTAAAATACTAGTTAATCAGGTAGTTTGATTCTCGATTTAATCTAATTGAATTTTTAACATAAATTCTCATGTAAATATAGGTTATTGGGACCAAAAATTATGATTGTGGACTGGAATGATTATATGTGATTTTAATATAATATGATATGTGGACTCGGATTGTAACTTAGAAGCTAATTTTCATTAAATTAAGTTAATTAATATAATTGAAAAATCTAAATTGTGTGATGTTATGAAGATTAATTATTATTAAGAAAACATGTAAAATTCATAAGGTTGATATAAATTTAGGAATTATTGGCTCAGAACATTAAATTTGAGATTTTAGGTAAGATTCTATTCAAATGGTTAAATATCTCTTGATTCAATTCGGTTAAAAATGTTATGCTGATTACTGATGTTAGTTTAAGATAATTGCATTGATTGGTAATTATGGATCAAAATGATTGGAATAAGATTCATGATGACGTGCTGAAACATTCTATTGAGGGCCCCATTTCCTCTAGCATGAGCAGTGATTTTGGAGGTGGTATTTTTTGTTTAGATCCACTCAGAAGCTCAAGCAATGGTGCTTGCTGGTGTATTACGACAAGAGATGATCTGATGAGTTAGTCATGCTCTTCATTGGTGGCGAGTTTATGAGATTACTACTTTCTATTTTCATCATCTTACAATTAACTATTTCCTTCTTTTTTTCTCTCATTTCCATTTTTTAAGGACAACCGGTATTCTAGAACTACTACTTTCTATTTTTATTAACCCTATATTAAAATGGACTAAAATCAAAAGAGGGCATAGTTTGTGGACTAAAATTGCAATTTTCCCTTCAATTTTTTTTTTTTTTTACCATATTCCTAGTGGTATCAAGTATCTTCTCCCTAGGAAAATAGATATCTTCAGAAAAGATTTTAAGTTTCTGGAAAAATGAAAGAGAAAAATTTTATTGGTGAGATCCCTCTTGCGATTTTTTAGTTTCTTCATTTCAATAGTTGATTCTATTTCTCTATTTCTTTCTTTTCACTTTCCACCATTTCTTCCATTTTTAAGGTTTCTTCCAATTTCTTCGTAGAAATCACACTTGGGAACTTAAAGGTTGAAAAAAATGAATAAAGATTTCAATCTTGGTTAAGTTTTACTGATTAGTAGGTTAATTAAGAATTTTGTAAAGTAACAGCTATGGGTTCTGAATGATACATATATATATATATATATAGATTTCGAAAGGAATGGAGAATATGAATAAAGAAAATATATGCATGGCAAGAACAAGTCCTCCAGAGGTATTTGAAGCATATTCAAAGCAATTCCAGAGAGATTTCTCCACATTTTTAAGCATGAGAGGTAAGGAAATAGTACCCAATGGCCGCATGGTCTTGACATTTGGAGGTAGAAGTGTTGAAGATTCGTCCTACGAAGATAATACGGCTAATCTTAATTTGCTTCCAAGAACACTTCTTGACTTGGTAGCTGAGGTATATACATATATGTATATATATATATATAGTCATTTATTCACAAACCTTAAAAATATTGTTCTTCTAGTTTCTTACATCAATGAGCTTTTGTCTTAGGGGTTTGTCAAGATGGATGATTTGTACTCATTCAACGTGCCTATTTACACTCCGTGCTCACAAGAAATGGAGATATTGGTTCATAATGAAGGGTCCTTCAATTTGGGCAAGTTGTGGGGTTTTTGGGCCCGTGGGGATGTCTATGACAATGTTGTTGATGATCAAGAAGATACATTTTTTGACAAACACAAGAATGGAAAATTGGTGGCGGGTTGTGTTAGAGCTTTCATGGAACCAATGCTGGCTAGCCATTTTGGGAGCTCCATTATTGATGAACTATGTGAAAGATATGTGGATAAAATGACATAGCACCTCTCCACAAAGAAATCATCATCCTTCAATTTCATCATTTCTTTATGTAGGAAATTAAGGAACATATCTAGGTGCCTGAAAGATGAAGGTCTGCATTTTGTGCACCATCAACAGTTTAACGGATCTGAATAAATTGATGTGACACATTCTGGCAAAAAATTGAGATGTAACATAAACAAAGTTTTCATTTATTTTGTACTTTTTACTAAGTGACAATAATTGTGTCTTGACTAATGATCCTCACTCATGAATAACCAAACCTTACAAGGTGGTAATAATAGTTGATGTGTCTCATAATTTCTCATAAGGAGGTCAAAGCCTAATTGTATAATAGTTTGTGAACTAAATGCCTTTTTGGTACGGTAATAAAATAGTAAAATTTCTTACTAGATGTTTTGAGCATATATAAGTTTATTTAAAGAAATTTATAAAATCCGATACCATATAATTGTTTTGGATCTTATAGGCTTCTAAAGGAAAAGTAAGAGAGTGTTTGGTTGAATTTAAAGGTTTCTCAAAATATTTTATAAATATTTTAGAGTTTATAAATTATAAAGAGTTTGGTAAGTTTTTTGAAAATAGATCTTATAAGCTCTAAATATAAGATTTAGGATCTTATAACATAAGCTCTTTCTAAATAAGGAAGAAGTTTCTACTTTATTTTAACATCTTATTGTTCTCTTAAAATTTTATTCATATTAATTATAAAATTGTATTGTTAACAATTATATAAATCACTACCAAAAAAAAAAAGATGAGTTACTGACAAAATAATAAGTGATAATATGAAAATTCTCACTAATTATATATATGAGATTACAAGTTTTTGTTTTATAACCTTAATGATTTTTACGAATTAAATAATGATAAGATCAGTGTTTAAATTGTCATCATTAAAAATTATTGATACATCTATGGTGACAACTTTATGATAATAAATTTTTTTTCACAAATTATAGTTACATTTTTTATTGTCACTAAGTTATTACCATAGGGGTGTCATTAATTGTTAATGGTGACAACTTAAAACAATAGTTTTTGTCACTATTGAACCATATTTTGACAAAATAAAAAATTATTTTCACTTTAAAAATATTATTAATGACAAAATAGAAGCTATTCCCACTTAAAAAATATTATTAGTGACAAATAGAAGTTATTACCACTTAATACGTACCATTAGTGATCATTTTTATATTATTGCTTATTATTTTACAATTAATATAATAATTTTTTCAGTAGTGAATTTAAAGATCGTATTTTAGCTAAATACCTCTAAATCCAATTCACCTTTTTAAAGATCTCATCAGCTCCATACTTTTGATGTTCCAAAGGCAAAAATATCCTCATTGATAAGGGTACCCTCACTATTTCCTCCACATAACACACTATAATCTTTGATACCTAACAAAATTTTCTGGAGTCGGCCATAAACCACATCTTAGCTACTTTTTCCTCCTTTTCGCTATCTCTCGGGTTCTAAATCTTTTGGATGATTTCCCAATCATAAGAGAATTAATGATTCATGGGGATATATGATTTTTCTGTACTCTGCCATGTGAAACAAGCCCTTAATTTATTTTTCACCTGTCTAAATTGTTTAATTCATAGATTTGCTTCAAAACAAAAGAAACTACATATGTGAGAAAATGAGATCATTATATATTTTCTTAGAGAACGAATATGTGGATAGTTTCAATGGCACGCAGAACATTACTATCTTGGAAAAATCCTAACACTTAGCTGAATACATCACATCTTGCTTTTTTTAATATATGTATAACTGGCCTTCTGTTGTTGCCATTTCTTCGTGTCTATCTTTCTCATACACATAATTTTATTTGTTTATATTCACACTTTGTAGGAAAGGCCAAAAAGAGTGGCATTAGGAATGGGAGTTTGAATTGGATAATTTGAGTGCTGACCATGGTTTGATGAAATGGCATTTTATTAACTGGAATGGCTAGATCAGAACCGAATTAGACTTCGGTGTTCCATCGCACTAGTGTGGAATAGAGTTCTTGCTGGGATAATGAGAAGCAGTTGATTTATCATCGAATTGACTGTTTTGGATTGATAAATTGGGCTGGCACACTAGAACAAAACAGGAACAACAAAGATAGGGAATAACAAAAGTGCGGAGCTAGGTTTCTACAACATTCAAATTATTTTCCTTCCATAGAATTAGATTCACACCATTCTAATTACAGAGCAAAGATAGTGAATCAGAGATTGCAATTAAAAAGAATGAAATAAAAACCTGAACTAAAGATAGTGAAAATGTCGTGGCTCCTAGCACCAAGTTTCTAAAGTTTGGCACTGCGACTAGTCCTTTTCTGATCTAATCAGCAAGCCCTTCGCCTCGATGCTTCAGTTGGTTCTTGGAGTTCCACATGAGCTTCACCTACTAGTGGCAGACATAATCACAGCATTCCTCTGACAGGCTTGGAAAATGGCAGATGTGTTGGTAGTCAAAGAGAAATGAAATTTGAGATGTGGGGTGGGGTACTTGGGAAATGGCAGATGTGGTGATGAGTGGTGGAACTTTGTTCGTTCAAGCTTTCAGACAGAGAAGGAATCAAAATTATTGTACTCATTTAAGTTATTGTACTCTTGAAAGTGCGGCA
>JACGDI010005654.1:769242-785834 GCA_014898725.1 Jacaranda copaia
GAGTAAACTGTTAGGCTAACCTATGATGTAAATACTAGTGAATTGAATCAAAATTTCGATTTGGGACCTAGAATTGAAACATGCATGGATGAGATACATATTAATGAAATTGGGGTTATATTGTTTTTTGATTATGTTTGATCGAATGGGAATAATTGATCAAGAAAATCTTTGATTTATGATTTGGGGTAATTAGCATTACTATCAATTTGGGACTCATTAGTATTAAGTTGAGACTCGATATAATATTTATAATGCCAACAAGGAATTTTTTGTAACGAGTACTCAAATCGCTTCAAAACCTTAAAATCGGCATGAATGGATAAATCTAAGTGATTTTAGACTATTAAATGATATTATTATAATTGTTAAGGAATATTAGAGTTGGACAAGATTCTAATTATAAGGATATTTTGATCAGATAATGAGGGTGTAGACCCAATGGATCAGTAGATTGTAATTGGTGCTTAATAATACTGAGATCATAAGAGATGAGGGTCTACCACTCTGGTATTTGACTTGATTATAGCTTATTCATTAATTGTTGAACCCTATGAGGGTTTCGCTCACTTTGAATTATTGCTTTGTATAAACTTACTCATTATCTGTTAAAAACCTCTGTTAGGAATTTCGCCAATCTGGCACCTCTTGTACTTATCATTTCATTGATAAACTCTTGTGAGGGTTGGTATTGACTTGATTACCGTACGATGTTAGATATTATTTCCTCTATAAGGGATCTACCGATTGGTTCTTTCTTGTATGCTTTATCCCATGACATCATTGAATCTATTAGGTTCTACTGATTTGATGTCCGTTCAAACTATTGTTATTATTGTTAGTTATCAAACCCTGTGAAGATATTCTAATTCAAAATTGCTTGATATTTTACCTTTTTTTTTTAATCAAAAATGATTATTTTAAATTAAACCCTATGAGGTTCTTGTGATTGGAAATTACTTGATAATTATTGTCTTTTATTGAAAATGATTATTTTAAATCGAACCCTATGAGGTTCTCTTGATTGTAAATTACTTGATAGTTTACCGTCTTTATTGAAAAATGATTGTTTGAAATCAAACTCTATGAAGTTCTCCAAGTTTGCAAATCTTATTTGATATTGAACTATTATCTAGTAGCACTACATTTTACTAACCAATGAGAAGTCATGGGTGGATACTAACCCAACCCATGGGAAGTCATGGGCAGACACTAACCCATGGGAAGACATAGGCAGTTACTAATCCATGGGATACCATAGGCGGACATCACCCAAAGGGACACCACGGGGGGAATTGGGCCTAGGGTCTAGGTCCGAAAAACAACCATGTGGAACAAACCGACGGATGCAAGTCTTTTTAGCTAGTACCTATCTACAATCCTAGCTTATAGGTAGCTGTAAACAGTGAACTGTGAGTGTAAGGATGTGGCATGTAGTTGACTGTACCATAAAACAAGTAATTACCTGCTAGGCTGAGCACTTGAGCAAAACAAAATGACCAACAACTTACTAAAATTGATTTCATGTTAACTGTCTATACACTGTTGATTTCACTGAACTCCTTGTTATTATCAAGTTGTTTATTGAAAATTGAACTTTATGAACCTTTCTTTTAGAGATTATACTTTTCCTTTCCTTCACTGAGTCCTTAAGACTCACCCTCTTTGTTATTCCTTATTTTCTCATATAGGGTTTAATGAAAGATTTGGATTCCTAGCTTAAGTTGGAAGGAAACATGTTTTGTATTAGATCAAATGGTATGCGGGTTATAGGTTTTCTTGGAATGTTATGTTTTAAATTTAGAGATATTTTGGTATGTCAAATCTAAATTGGTGAGGTATTGAAATATGTTAAGTTGGATTAAATATCGGTAGTATTTATAGATTTTGATGAATGATGTGGGATCCCTGATGTATGTACGTAGTACTTTAGTTGTGGTTACTTAAGTTGATGGCTGCTATTACCTTTGATACTTTTTGGAAATTTTTTTTGATGGGCCTATTGAATGTTATGACTTTTATTGATCTTTTGGGGAAGATATGAATTGTTTTACTTTAAGTTGATTTGTACTTTAGGACTGAACTAAGTGATATCTCAACTTAGGTGCCATCTCGAGAAGGTGTGTCATAGCCCCCCCTTTTCCTCAGCAGCCACTAGCGATGGAAACCCATTTCCATACCATTGTTGTGTTTCAATCCCATTCAACCTCGCATAACCAATTTATCTGTTCGAAACAGCATTCTGACGATAAATTGATCGCTTTTTGCCATCTCAAACATAACCCTATTCTATGCCAATTTGACAGAATGCCCATGGTCGATCTAGTTTTGATCCTCCCATTCTGGCTAATAAAACACCGATCTGGCAAACTATGCTCGCACCTTATATGTTTCTATCTTAGTTTCTTACATCAGTGAACTTCTATCTTGGGGACATGTTAAAATGGATGGTTTGTATTCATTTAACGTGCCTATTTACACGCCATCTTCACAAGAAGTGGAGATATTGGTTCGAAATGAAGGCTCCTTCAATTTGGACAAGTTGCAAGTTTTTTGTGTCTGTTGGGATGCCCATGACAATGTTGTTGATACATCTTTTGACAAATACAAGAGTAGGAAGTTGGTGATTGGCAATGTTAGAGCTTTCATGGAGCTAATGTTGGCTAGCCATTTTGGAGGCTCCATTACTGATGAACTATTTGAAAGACATATAGATAAAATGGCAGAGCACCTCTCCACAGAGAAATCATCATACTTCAATATAGTCATTTCTTTATGTAGGAAATGAAAGGAACATCACTTGGTGCCAGAAAGATGACAGTCTGCATTTTGGGCGCCTTCAATGGTTTAAGGGATCTGTATTATATTGCATATTCTCACAAAAAAATTTGGATGTAACAATAAGTGATCAGATATTAAGGAATTATAGAAAAATTTTCATTCATGTTGTATTTTCTATTATGTGATAATAATTCTATCTTGACTTATTTTTAGACAACCAGTATTTCATAACTAGCTCAATAATAATGTTGTTCTATTGATCATATTCAATAGATTTTTAACACCGTTATGCATCAATTATTCGGACAGGTTGCTAGCTTGTCAAAACATTCTTGAATATATTCTTGGGCCATCAATTAGTCATCTGGCAAAAATACAAATTACCCTCTATGCAATTCATAATTGCCTGACAACCCCTTGCGTAGAAAATAGAGTTCGATTGGTATTACCTTTTTCTTAATAGAATTGAAAGCCTCGTATTGGCTAACATGCATTGAAAAATACAACTAGGACATGCATATGTGGTATGAATTCTCTAAAACGTTCTTCTATAAGTCAAATGATTTTGCTCTCCCTTTTGGACAAAAATATCTTCTTTTCTGCATCTTTAAATCTACAGTTGAGCTGAAAAAAAATTCAGAAATGCAACTCAGATATCGCTATTCTAAGTATCTTTCTCATTTACTATTAGAGGTTATAGAATAGGAAATTAGAGATATTGGGCCCTTGGTATTCCAACTTCTTGACCAAATCCATTTTTCACACAAGCAAAGTCTTGGTCTTTAATTATAAATGCCCCTTTCACATTATTGTTTCAACTCATCGACCATATAGACAATTAAATTAACTATCATTTAAGAGCATCATAAAGTATAAAATTAGAACAAATAAATTGATACATCAAAAAAACAATCCAAAATTAAAATGAGAAACAAAAAAGGGTCTTATATTCAATCAGGCATTACAATTCATCATTAAATGCTTATTTTCATAAGAAATATAGTAGAATATTTATCAAAAATATTGTCATGCAAGTGCTTGTCACTTTGCATTATATAATATATATAGATAGTTTAGTCTATGTGTAGGAAATAATTAATAATACAATTATGCGCATGTTACTTTTATATAATACGTAGTAGTTATTGCATATATATTTATTTTACTAAATGAATATTGGGCTATTTGCTATCTAAATATAGGAGTAGGAGTGCATAAGAGAGTTTTTGAGTTTGAAGGCTCTAAAGCAGACATCTGACATAGGCTTGCTCAACTAATTTCACAAGTAGAAGGCCCACTCACATTGGAAACTAATAGAAAAAAAGACAGGGAAAAGAAAAGAAAAAAACTACTCAACTAGACTGATGGATGAGTGCTCTCAATTGTTTAAGCCTTGTCGTTGATTGAACTACCTAATTGCTCCTCCTTGCGATCACTCCTCCCTTTTAGGATGTCTTGATGAAAACCAAAGTTCAGCCCCCTAAGTAAGGCAGCAAATGGTATGGGATGAAAAAACTAACATTGAAGTCGATCATTGATAGATAGGACGTATGGCATTAAGATCAACATTTTTTATAGTCCATCCACCTGCCTAATATCACCTTTCATATCGCTATTCAAATTAAAATCCTAAACAACATATATATATCCTTCATAAAATAGATAATTACAAATTTATGCTATTGCATACATATTAATTATGTTTAACTATAGTTGTGTAACTTTAATCAAATTTTAAATTTTCACAAATTTGAGTTTTTCATTAGATAAAAATTTCTCAAGGCAAATAGCATAATTAATCCTCAAAGTTTAACTTTAAAAATCACTTTTAGTCATTCGTAACTTCATCTTTTAGTCCCTAAATTTAATATTTTGTCTCAATTTAGTCTTTAAAATAATATTCCGGCAACTTTTAGCCATAACGCTGTCAGCCTAAAATTGTAATTTAATGTTTTAAATTTCACTTTAGTCCCTTAGTTTTTCTTTTCTTTTCTTTCTCGGCCAACCAGGTCATAAAGGTTGGAACAATCCATATTCCTTTCTGTAGTACAAATCTAATATGTTTAATATTATTTATCTAATAAATAACTTTTATTGGGAGAAAGAATTTAATAATAATAGAAAAGGTTAATTAAGGAATTATTAAGTGAGATCATATTAAGAAATTACGGGATTTACTAATCTTAATTAAGGTTAATTTAATAAAGACATAATATCAAGATCATTAAGTGATAGATATGTTTTGAACTGCAGAATTCAAAAAACAATTGATCACATAATCTAAATTATGAGGTGTTGTTCAATAGTGTATAAAATATGAATTTTTATTTATGCACAAAAAGTAATAAATTTTTAAAAAAAATCCCACTTGAACTTTTGAAAATTATATTGATATTTCATTCAAAATGGTCCTTTTAATTAAATTTAGTAAAAACTACATTTTGAAAACTTTGTATTTTAATAGTGTAAAATATTTATGATTATAAAAATTGTAGCTATTTTTCTATTTCTATATCTATATTCTGCATAATTAATCTTATATAGATACATTTGTAAAAATTATGAACACATTCATAAAAATTGAAAGTCAATGAACCTCTCATGACTACATTAGTTTGAACTAAT
This sequence comes from Jacaranda copaia, assembly GCA_014898725.1. NCBI lineage: Eukaryota > Viridiplantae > Streptophyta > Magnoliopsida > Lamiales > Bignoniaceae > Jacaranda > Jacaranda copaia. The sequence continues at coordinate 774,649 of JACGDI010005654.1, forward strand.
AAATCATGATTTGATAATTATGCAATGGCGTAACTACTTAAATTCAACTTAATCTTTTATATATTAAGCATGATACTGCAAATCAACAAAAATAAAAAAAAATACCAATTTTGGATATTTTTACACAGGATCTTTCCATTTTGTATTTATTTGACATATTTTTGTACTTGCTTTTTCTTCGGCCCAATTTGCCTTAATTCAATATGTGAAATTTGAGAACATGAAACGTATAAAATTAACATGCAACAAATAAAATTTGGGAACATGCAACGTATAATACAATAAAATTATGTTTTCTTCAAGTAGTGTCGTGATAGTAGTGTGCAAATAGTTGGGAGCATGAATGGTACATGAGCAAATAGTACGCATGCAAATAGTTGGGAACATGCAATGAATAAAATTATGCAAGAGTATTTATACTGATAGAATCATGAGAAGTTCATTGATTTCGATGGTGGTGTTGAAAGGATACATTTGCCTCATTCATTAATGATTTATACTAGTCTGGATGAGAACACAAATATTTAGATGTGGCTATTTGTGTTTCCAACCATTTGTGAGCGTACTATCATGATAATTACTTGAAGAAAACACGATTTGAGTGCATTAAAGGGTTTTGTGCCTTGTTTCATCCATCAATTTGAGGTAAATCACGCCAAATAAGTACAAAATGAGGTGAGTTAAATACAAAACTTGGAAAATGAAGTACATAAAACTAAAAAAGCTTTATGTTTTCTAGATTTGCAGTGTCTTTCAAAGTACATAAGAGATTGAGTTGAATTTGTCTTAATTTGGCCATTACACGATTATTAATTCATGATTTATTAGTCCTATAACTGAAATAGTTGGGAGAGGTTCATTGGTTTTACAATGGTTATGTCTATTGTTACTTTACAATGGTAATTTTTTAGGATAATTGCTAATTACATTAATTTAGAATCAATAGATTAGCTTAATATATATAATATAACCATAATTATATAAGTTTGTTGAAAGTTTGAATTCTTAAAATTTTGAGTTTTTTAAATAAGTTAAAAATTATGTGGGTTATTAAATTTAATCTTATTTAATCCATTTAAAATTTCTAAATTTTTGAAATTAATTATTTTCTCAATTAGAAAAAACTATTTTTTATTTATTTATAATACAAAAAATGTGATTTAATGGTTCCATTATATCTTTTATTTATTTTCATAGTTTTTCACTTATGTTTAATAGCTAATTATATATACACTACTATGGCCATCACATAGAGGCTAGATTTGGCTTCTGTGCACAAGCCACAGTTGTTGGGCTCTACACGAGTCTAATAGCCACTCTCCTATGTGTGAGGCCAGCATTAGCACTATGTGTGATCAGTAGGCTAGCCTCGCATAGAGGCAGTTGGCCTCTGGTGGTGAGGTACCACCTTCTGGATATAGGCGAAATTTTTTCTGGCCAACTTCATTCCTTTTTTTCTTTTTTCTTTTTTTTGATACTGCTATCCTCGCACGAAGGCAGCCACCTCCATGCTGGAGGTGGTGGCTTTTTGGCCGACGTTTATTTTTTTTTTAATTTTTAAATAATTTATTATTTTTACCTAATATTGTAGTTGTGAGAAATTGTTGGATATTTGGACATGCAGGTTATTCCGAATTGGGCAAGGTAATTTTCTTATTATTTTGTGAATTATATATTGGATTATGATTTAATATTTATATTGAATTAATGTTTATATTTTATGAATTATATGTTTGATTATGGTTTGAATTATGTGTTGGATTTATATTAAATTATATGTTGGTCTATAATGAGTTCTACATTGAATTAAATTGAATATATATTTTATGAATTATGTGCTCAATAAGGTTTGTCTATGTATTGAATTTATATATTGGTTTATTATGTTGAATTGTACGTTAGCTGGTTTGTGTTTCTATTTTTCATTATTCTAATTTTGTTTTTGCTTTAATATTGAAAACTTGAATATCTCAAAGCATTGGAATTTCTTATAAGTATTTCTATTGAGTAAGATAATATTTTTGGCATTATTTTGTGAATTAATATTTTAGTTAGGGCTTGGTTTTTTTATTGGACAATGTGGATTATATTAGATTGTGATTTGTACTATATGTTAGATTTTTAATTATTATTTTTTGCAACAAAAATTTTCATCACAGATTAATTAACAAAATTTAAAGAAAAAGAATTGCAATAGAAGATAAATTTGTCGTACCGCCGATGGGGAGGTGCTTGTTCCCGTCTAATGGGCTACTCAATTTATATACAAGTTTCCTAAATAAGACAACCCTCTAAAATCCAAAACATTCAACACAACAGTCAACTGTTAACAAAAATCAATCTTTATTCAGAGCTTGAGAAATTACACTTAACATAGCCATCAATCCTCAAAACATACCCACAACAACACCAAGCAATCATGATGAGATAGAATTACAAATATTTCGGTCATCTATAAGTTATGTCTATTCCCGTAACATCATGAGTCACATATATCATTATCATGATACTCCCATCATTTAAATCAACACTTTACATAAATATTACAACAAAACTTCTTAAGTAAAAAATCATCTATGGCTCAAGTTTGTCCTCAATCCAACAGGAGTCGCGCTGTAATCTTATCCATATCAATCACATAAAAGCTCTAGTATTACAACCTATACACTAATATACTTCTGCTACACCATACCTTGTGAGAAATGTTGCTCTAGTCCTATCATCACTTACTTCTATCTTGGGTAAAGAATAGGTAAAATAATTCAAAAATAACTACAAGTCCGAATGACTTAGTAAGTTGGTATGATGATGAAAATTTGAATATATCCTTATGTTGATCAGAAAACAAAATAAAAAAAAAATGATTTGGTTTTCATTCAAAAATGTGTTCTTCAAATCTTATATGTTCCATCTCAACTCTATCTCACACTAGTGCCAAAACTTCACAATTTCAAAACCTTTCTTGAAGAAGTTTTAAACCTTAAGAAGAAAGAAAAACATGATTTTAGGTAATCTGTCAACTTACATAAATTGCTCAAGTTCAAAATATAAATATCAAAATGCATTAGTCACTTTTGCAAATGACTATTAGAGGTTTCAGGCTTTAACACTCTATTTTTGAAAAAATTGAAATCCTTATCTCTCCAAATTCTGACTATCGGCTTGGACAAGATTAATATGTATGGCACGGTCAACCGCATGCCAGATCCCGCCACCCGCAGAGAGCTACCTCCAACTATTTTCAAGATAAGATCATGAGTGGATACTAGCTAAGAGACTGCAACTGTCGATCTATTCAGCCCAGTCATCTTTCTATACCTAGTCCCACGCCCAACTTCTCATGGCATCCCTTAGGGTCTGAACTTCCAAAGGGTGTCCCCAAGTCTTAAGAATATATTACATTAGCATAATTCATGTTATAACACATCCACCATATACACTTAAAATCATCAATATAACTAGAATTAGAAATATTGTAATTGAATTACAATACAATATTAAACTGCGGCGATGTGATCGTTTCTTATGAAACTACATTTTATAGGTTTAAAAACCAAGAAACTAGATTTGAAAAGAAAGAATATCTTGAGTAGGACCATGCAAGATTTGACTCTCAAATGTGTGAAATATTTTTCATAATTAAAATGCCATGAAAACATATATCAAAGATTATGTAACAAACCCTAGCAAGAAGGTCTCGTAATAGTGAGTATAAAATTCACATGGTAGATGTGAAGGGACTTCCCTAGTTATTTGAATGGCTTGCATCCTTGCTTCCTAATCAATCAAAAGATCATCGTAAGATGACTTGATTTAGTGTTTTACTAATTCTTTAAATCATATTGTCTATCCTATTGTCTCTAGCTATTAGGCTTTCATGCTTTGCTTACTTCATCTTTAGCTTGTGTTAGTAAAGATCCTCTGACCTCTAAACTCTAATATGCTATCAAATCATGTCCTACTAAACCTCTGCTTGGTTTGGCTTTATATGATAGGTTATATCATTATTAGATAAATTGGTTAAGGAGTTTACATCAGTCCTCTTCATTACAGTTGGCCTTTACCTTTATTTTTCTAAATAACTCTTCTTAAATCTCAATATAATATTAGAGTATCTAAATACAATCAATTTGTTATCCTATCAAATAATTATATATATTTAAGCATTATTATTTAAAGGTGTAGATTTGAGCTCTAAGTTCGAATCACTTTGACTATTTTATGAGTCATCTATTACAACAAGGATCCAATCACCACGTAATAGATGGCATAAGGCTTTGCTATAGTTTAAGTTTTCTTCAAGCTAATTTCTTCAATTAGGCCAACTAGATTTTCTATAATTGGTCTTTATTCCAATATACAATTTTTGCCTTCTAGCTTATGTTAATTTGACATACTAGGTCTTAGCCAAGTCTCACAAATCCAAGGCAGAAATCTTAATTTATTGTCAAAGTTTGATTAATCATAATTTTGTTCAATTTAATTTATGTCTTGGTTATTAATCAACTCCCAATCGAATTAAAACAAGAATTTAATTAAATTAACAATTTAATAATAAAAAATTACCAAATTGGATTGGGTTTGAGTCCAATTCAAAGTTTGAAATAAGCCTAGACAAGTTTAGAATTAAATTATGATGTTATTATGTTGTAGCCGCTAGTGTGCCGTTGCAATACCGTCGTCCACCACCACCAAAAATGAACACTTCCACTACCAGTATGTGCACCTCATCACGCTGATAAAAAGAACTCTATCAATTTCAGCTTTCACCACCACCTGGCCAGCCAATTTCGAGCAAAACACCATTTGGCACCATGTGTCATTGCCTTCGGTTCTCCTTCCTCAGTGGTCAGATCATGAAATTGAGACCACCAATGCTCTCCTCTCATTGAGCCCATCAAAACTCAATAGCTAGCTTCTCTTTTCCATTACTTACCATCATCAAGCTCAAATTCCTAGCGTTCTACTAGTTTGTTTATGTTGAAATTGGTATCATTATGTTCATTGAGTTGAGAGACAGGTGATGGTCCGACCAATGTTATGTTTTTTGGTCACAGTGAGGGAGAGGTTTAGGAGAGGAGAGGCGGATATGCATGTTGAAAGTTGATAAAGTGAATGGGGGCCTTTATATATTTTTCATTTTCCCTAAAATTTCATTTTGGCCCAAGATTTTTTCTCATTTTTCAGTTTGGACCCCCAAGTTTCTGAATGCTTGACATTAGCTCCTCAATCTTCCAATTCATTCCTTCGACTTCTTTTATTCACACATTAGCCCTATCTAGCCTTTTAATTCTTGAAATTAAGTCCAACTTTACTAATTTTTTTCATCCCCTCAAATTTCTAATATCAAACTAAGGCCACAATCGATTTAGGTATAATTTTATCCAAGGTCCATCCTGATTCTATTATTATTGTTCATTCTTAGGCTCGCAATGTTAGAGTTTAATTAATTAAATTCCAAATTCCACTTTTCTCTTGTTTTTTCCTTATTATAAAATAAATCCTCAATATTTTCTAAATTTCATCCTAATATTTGGGTGTTACAATATTTGTTGCACATTTTCAATTTTTTGCGATGGATTTGTTTGCAGCAAATTGGTGACGGATCATTTCCATTGCAAAATCTATCGCAAAATTGGCACATCAAATCCGTGGAAAATCCATTGCAAAGTCCATCACTAAATTTTGCAACCAAGGTTTCTGTGATGGATTTTGACAATCACAAAATTTGTCAAAATTCCAATTTTTGGGAAAATTTGTCACAAAATCCATCGCTAAATGCAATTTTTTCAGTAGTGATAAATATATTGATTTTTAGATTATTGCACCTTGTAAAGTATATACCAAATTGGTGGCTAAAAAATAAAAGTTGTTTTTAAAGATGAAATACTCAAAAAATATATGTTTAGTATATTGAGTCATACTAACTAGAAAAATTCATATTTTTAGAAAATTAATTTTCTTATTATTATATTAAAATTTTTATGTATAGTTCAAAAACGTATCTAATAAATTTGTTCCATTCCATTTCTTTCTTATATTTTCTTATTTATTTTTAAAATTTTACTATTTAAAAATTAATGTATAATTTATAAGTTTATAGCTACCAATTCTTGATCCTCTACAATTAGTCATATATTAATTATGTTTGAATTTCATCAAAAAAATGTTCATTTTATTTTATTAAATAATAAGTGTTATTTTTTTAAATATTAAAAAATAATTTATTTTTTTAATTACGTAAAAAAAATACTATAAAATAATACATTTTAATACTTAAAATTATTTTCGACACATTGCGCTTGTTACATGGAAGTTATATGTATACACAACATTCATTTGGCAAGATAGCTAGCTTGAAAAGTAACTCTTAACTATCTCATGCATCTAAATATTAGGAAAGGATAAATAGCATTTTTGGTTCTATAAATTAGGGCTATTTGGATTTTGGCCCCTTTTTTATAACTTCGCACATTGCGTCTAATAAGTACTGCTTTTTTTTTTCTTTTTCTTTTTTCTCAATTTAAGGACTAAAGAGGCTTTTCTCCAATAGTTAATGGAGCCAGTGATGTGTCACTCATGTGGCCGTCAAATTAATACTTTTTCGGTACCATATGTTAGGTTCTTTTGGATTTTGGTCCCAATAAAGTGAAGAACCATCAACCAAAAAACCACCAAGAAATATAGCAACATAGTTTTCCTTTTCTGAAGTTCTAATAACTTTTCGTTTATTACATTCAACATCGATCCTAAGCAACCCATGTTTCACTTGTCTTCTCTTTCACATATTTAACTATTCATGGAAGCACAACTATAGAACTTTCTATTTGAATTTTCATCTTTCCATGAAGTTTTCAATGGAGTTGGTGTGCCTCATAAACAAATGACATCTTCACTTATAGCCATTTTTTCCCCTCTTTTGCAAAAAACTATTGGAGTTCCCATTAGGACCAAAAATCCAAATGAGCCTAACTTATGGAACCAAAAAAACTCAACTTAGCAAGTGTGGGAGTAGCAAGTGAGTGGCTCTATTAACTTTTGGACGGAATCCTTTTTGAGTCCACAAATTAAAAAAAAAAATAAGAAGAAGAAGCACTTAATGGATGCAATGTGCAAAACTGATAAAGGATGGGACCAAAATTCAAATAAGCTTAATGTATGGGACCAAAAATACAATTTACTCTATTAGAAAAATATATTTATAAAATTATTAGTTAACAGAAACCCAAACTAATTGAAATGTCAACATATAATTAATGGCAATTGAGCAGCATATGACAATATTTCTAATGAAATATTTCACTTCATTGCACCAAAATAAAGATTATATGGCAAAGTACAACTTTTAAAGAAGTTATAGCTAAGAGGATAAATATGCATTTTTGAAATATCAAAGAACAAACTAAGTGCAACACGTCAAAATCATAGCTGAAGCTTAATAGCATTTTGAATAGGTTGTTCAAGTCATTATCTAGAAGATCATTCAAATAGACTTCAAATTAAATTCATTCAAGTTACCAAGATTAATATTCCTATTGTTGGTAAATATATTCAATATTGTTCAGGATGGCGGACATGATGAAAAGGGTGTGAGCCCTAATGAACAACCCAACTTTGCTGTCTTCAACTATTTAGGGAAACCTCATATAAGCTCAGCAGCAAGAAACATTTTTTTGAGGGACTTGTTTAAAACTCGCAATGCTTTGGATATCAAAGCTAGCAAATTAATGAGTGCAAAACTATAAGCCCTTGTATACTTTTATATATATTTAGTATGTGTGTGTGTGTGTGTGTGTGTGTGAGAGCTTGAAGGGCTAAATTGTTGGCAACTTGGCATAGCTAGTTTCAGCATTCCTTGCGCATTAATTCATTGCCATTTCCAAAGCTTCCTAACAAGAATAGATTTTTTATTCTTATATATAGTAGGATTTTATGGCTACTCAGTAGGAAAATGATACTTCAAACGCTATATATAAATTTATACATCAAATTGGTTCACTACATATCTCAACTTGTAGGCTGGTTGTGCTTTACTTTTCAACTTTTGCAAATACATAGGATGATTATTCACTCTTTGCTAACATTTGCAAAGGCCAATTAATTCTGTTTTGAGTTGGAAATGTTACAACACTTTGGGTTATACTTTATATACCTTTGAGCTTACCAAAATATGCGTTTGGCTGCTTAAAATATTTTAATATGAAACACTTATTTTTATGAAATAGAGTAGAATATTTATAAAAAATATTACATGCACTTATTACTTATCAATATACGATAAACATTTTCAATATATGCATGTGAAATAATTAAAAACATAATTATATCGCAAATTGTTGTCCTATAATATGTAAGAGGTTTGCATATTTGTTTTAATGAATTGACAGCAAAAATAGTAGGGAGAAGGAGGAGGAACTGGGCACCACTAAAATGTGTGTAAGAACCCTCATTATTTTAGAAATCCACCTAAGAGTTTAAAGCAAGAACAAGAAGATTTCTCTTCTTAAACACAAACCAAAGGCTCAAAATATGAATTATATTCTTTAAATAGTCTGTTGAAAATGATTACAAGATGTTGCCTTATATTGACAAGCTTGGATCAACCCTTCAAGCATAGGATGATTTCCAAAGTAAGACATAACTATTATTATTTCAAAAATGAAAAACTACTGAGTTCAACAAGGAAATATCAAGGGAAAACATAGATGACTCATAAAACAAGAAACCAAGTAAAAAGAATCATTAAAATTGGTTAGAAACTAAGTGGTCACTTGATATTCCAAAATTCAACCACAATGTAGCACTAATTTGGAAGTCCTTAGCAATTTTAGCATAATTCTTTGTAATAAAGAAAAATATTTTTGAGAACTATTGGTTGCTTAGAAACTAGACATTCATGTTATTCGAATGATATGTGGTCATTATAAGAAATTAAGAATTTAATATGAAAAAATTGATATGAATTTAATTTTGTAATTGTAGCTATAAACTATAACTACAAATTTTCATAGCAAATATATCATTCTCAGCTATGATCAATCAAAATTATTAGTTATCAATTTGTAGCCTTGTACATTGGAAGTGTAATAGATAAGCTATGCAATATTCATAGAAAAATTAATATATATATATATATATATATATAATTAAAGAAAAACAATAGCTATGGATTAATCGTGACTAATAGTCGAGTCCTCCTTGATGTTCAAGCCCTGCCATGCATGAGCTACCTCATTAGTCTCCTCTTCTGTTGTTAGCTTTAAGGATGTCTTATCTAAAGCAAATTTAAGCCCTGATTAGTAAATAAGCTAGCAAGATGGAATGGGATGAAAAGCTAGCATTAAAGACAATCATTTGATCTATATATTGGAGATGTGTCACTATGATCTACACTTTTGCAGTCAACATCCATCTAATTAATGCCTCCTTTTTCTTAATCTTTTTAAAGTTTAAATCTCCAAACAATGCATTCCCTTCATTAAATAAATAAGAACAAATTTATATATATACTACAACAATTATTTGGCTAGATAACTCCAAAAATTGATTAATTTATGGGCCAACAAATACACATTTTTAAAATATTAAATAACAAAGGCATACGTCCAAATCATAGCTGAAATTTATATATCTATGTGAGGACCTGCATTTAAATATAAAAAACTCAAGATACATATATTCGCGTGTGTAGTAATTGTTATATATAACATCATATGATATAATATATATCATCGCTAAATTGATAGAGCGATATCATCTTTATATTTATATATTTAAGAATAGAGGCTCAAACCCAAATGAACCAAGTGTGATGCTAAGTCACCCTTTCATTTCCATTTTACCTTCTCATCTTCGATACTAAGATATGCACTGCACCACCTAAATTAGAAAATATTGAATTATAACATTAAAACCTTAAATTGATTCAAAAATATCAGTATGAACTTGTCACTTGTTGAATTTTGGTATTTATAATTTTCTCATCAACCATTGAAGGACACTACTCTAAGTTAGTTCATTTAGTTAAATAACAATTACTTAATGAAATGTTAGATTTGTCATAGGAAACCAAACAAATTTTTCATGTTTTTTACATTTCTCTTTTTAATTTGATTTGCTCTTCTTTAACTTTTTTTTCTTTTTGAATATTATGCGCTTAATTTGTAATATATAGGAAATTTGCCAAATTTCTATTCTCAAGTTCTCTAGATTAACTATAGAAATTTAAAGTATAGAATTACAAAATAACATTTTCTACAAGCTGAATGAGAAGTTCTGACTTTCAAAAATTAATTAAAAAATTTTAAAGCATGAAATTAAAAGATAAATAAAATGAAAAATTAAAAACAACAATACTCATAGAGAATTATAGAGAATTAATAATAGAGAATAAAAAATAAAAATTAGAAAATTGATCGGGTTAAATAAGCAAGTGAATACATACCCCCAAAGGAATGAAAATTATGTTGTACCCAGGGTCCATGTTTTTTTCCACAATTAGGATTCAACCTGACTCAACCTCAGTTATGACTTGAAAATCTAATTGTAAGATGGAAATATTTGAAAGAATCTCAAAATGCCACTTAAGCATAATATGACTGGGTATATCCCAATATTCACCTGTAAGCATCCTCTCAATCATGCTCAAAATTCAATTAGACCACTTTATTTCAAGCACTAAGATCAATTGGACCTTATATTGGGATACAGTCTCTTCAACCACCCAATTGCCTACTAGCCTTACCCTAACACTAAGACCTCTAACTTAAACCTATTTACCCCATTTTCTTTCCAAATATATTTAGCCCGTTATTGACCTTTCAAATTCAACTCGACACCAATATCCACCAAAAGTCCTCCTAACTAGTAGACCTCGAAATATATTGAAGGCTTATAAATTACCCTCTCCGATAATATTGATCTCCAGTTGAAGAGATTTATAGCAAACCGTACATATATAGATGGGATGGATATTCGCAACTAGAGACAGCCATGAGAGCAACACAGAAAAACATGCAATCTAACAGAATGCTAAGAAGTGTGTGCAAAAAGTTGCATTAATGCTGATAGGTACGCAATATATATAGACAAAGCGCAACAATAATTGGTTACCCTAACAAACTAACTATTAGCTGGCAACTAATAATTACAGAAAGCGGAACCCTAACAGCAAGGGAAAGAGAAAA
>JACGDI010005654.1:785889-810251 GCA_014898725.1 Jacaranda copaia
CCCCCCCAGGCGGACTGTGGGGATTCCACATAGCCAGTTTGGATAGTAAGGAGCTGAGCGCTAAGGCTGGTAAAGGCTTGGTGAAGACGTCTGCAAGTTAGCCGGCGGAGCGAACTGGAACAAGTTTGATGAAGCCGGATACTACTTTCTCGCGTACGAAGTGACAGTCTATTTTGATGTGCTTGGTGAGCTCATGGAAAACTGGGTTGGTAGCAATATGGATCACGGCTTGGTTATCATAGAAGAGAAGAGCTAGTGTTTTGAGGTTGACCTTGAAATCCTTAAGTAATTCTGTGAGCCAGGTGATTTCACTTGCAGTAGTGGCTAGGTTGCGATATTTTGCTTCTGCGGTGGAGCGCGAAACCATTTGATGTTTCTTTGACTTCCAAGGTATTAGAGAATTGCCCAAGAATATGTAGTAGCCAGTAATGGACTTGCGAGATAAGGGACATGAACCCGAGTCTGCATCAAAAAAGACATGGAGTTGGAGTTTTGATGAGGATGGAAGTATAATGTCTTGTCCGGGTGAAGATTTGAGGTAGCGGAGAAGATGATGTACAGCTTGGGGATGAGAGGTACATGGTTGGGCTAAGTACTGGCTCAACTAGTGCATGGCAAAGGTGATGTCTAGTCTGGACAAGGTAAGATATAGGACATGTTTAGTTTTGACTTGGGATCAAAAAGTGTGCGAGTACGTTTAGCGGCAAGGTAACCGGTGTCTTCGAGGATCTGAAGTGTGTAATGCCGCTGTAATAGGAAAAGTCCAAAGGGTGTTCTAGTGATTTCAAGACCGAGAAAGTACTTGAGGGTACCTAGATCTTTTAACTAAAAACTGTCCTGAAGCAAAGTCTTGAACCTGCTAATCTGGTCTAGTGATGGTCCTGCGAGTACAACATCATCCACATAGAGAAGCAATGCAATAAAAGAAGATCCGGAACCAATAGTGAATAAACTGTGATCAGCTTGTGATTGTGAGAAATCGAGTTGGGAAAGGGCATTGGACAGTTTAGAATACCACTTTCTAGATGCTTGCTTGAGCCTGTAGAGAGACTTATGCAGCTTGCATACCAATCTTGAGGTGGGACTATGCTGATATATTGGAGAAGTGTAACCAGGTAAAATTTCCATATATACTTCCTCAAAGAGATCGCCATTGAGGAAGGCATTATTGACGTCGAGTTGAGCGAGGTGCCAATTGTGGATTGTAGCAAGAGAGAGAAGGGTCTTGACAGTATGAAATTTAGCCACAAATGAGAAAGTGTCCAAATAGTTAATCCCTTCTTTCTCTGTGTAACCCTTAGTGACTAAGCGGGCTTTGTGCCTTTAAACAGAACCATCTGCCCAAAGTTTTAGTTTGAAAACCCAATGACAACCAACAGTGTTCTTTCCCAGTAGAATAGGGACAACAATCCAAGTATGATTTGTAGTGAGAGCATTCAATTCAGATTGCATGGCCTCATGCCACTCTGGTATATTCATGGCTTGTTTGTAGATGTGGGGTTCGAAATTGGAAGAGATGGACAGAAGAAAATGTTTGTGAGAGTCGAAGAGTTGATTATATGATAAGTATTTTGAGATAGGGTAAGATGAGTGAGTAGGAGGACATATTGATTGTAGGAGGTGATAGTGATAATCCTAGAGGTATGAGAGCCGTTTAGTGGTTCTAGATCACCGTCGAGGAAGAGTAGAGTGTTGAGGGCCAACCGGGATGTTTATGTCAATGACGAGCTGGGGATTAGGGGATGATTGCTAGGAATATCAGGAGCTGGGATAGGAATGACAAGGTTAGGGAAGGGGTCAGGGACAGAATGAGAGGGAGGAAGCCGGTGGAAGGGGAAAATATTTTCATGGAAAATGGCATTCCTTGAGACCAGAATTTATTTTGTGGTGAGGTCATAGAATCGGTATCCCTTGGTGGCTGTGGGATAGCCGATGAACACACACGGTTTGGCCCAGGGTTGGAACTCGGTTCTATGAGAGTGAAGAGTAGAAACGTAGGCCAAGCAACTGAAGGCCTCAAGATGAGAATAATCGACTGAGTGCTGTAGAGGAGTTCATATGGGGATTTATTGGGTTGGATTTTGGATGGGGTTCGATTGATGAGGTATGTAGCCGTGAGGGCACAGTGGTTCTAGTGAGATAGAGGGAGTTGAGATTGAAAATATAGAGCACAAGCGACGTTGAGTCAGTGTTGGTGTTTCTGTTTGACAACGAAATTTTGTTGGGGAGTTTCTGGGCAAGTAAGTTGATGGATAATCCCATGGGACTGGAAGAAATTTATGTGCATAAACTCTTTGGCATTGTCGGATATGATGCTTTTTGATATGCTTATTGAATTGAGTTTGGATTAGAGTACAGAAATGGGGAATGATAATAGAGGCTTTAGATTTTTGTTTTAGCATGAAGGTCCATGTAAACCTTGTGGCATCATCAGCGATGGTGAGGAAAAATTTGTGACTTGTATATGCTTGTGTATTGAGAGGACCCAAAATATCCATTTGAATGAGATCAAAGGTAGAATTAGTAAAATTGTTATGAGATATAAAAGGCAAATTCTTTTGCTTTGCTAAAGGACATACAAAACGATGACCATTGCGATCAACAATATCAATATGAAGTGAAAATTTAAGTACAGTGAGTTTGTTATGCGAGAGGTGGTCGAGCCTATTGTGCCAAACTTCTATAGACACTTTATTTATGTAGCTTACATTGGAGTTGAATGAAGCAAAAACGTCTAGAATACAAAGACCAACAAGTCTATCATCCTTGCGAATCAAATTCAACGTCTTGGTCTCCTGAATCAAGAAATGGTCATGAAAGAATGAGACATTAAGGGAAGGATAATCAGTGAGTAACGCACTAACAGACAGAAGTTGCAGCTGAAACTGAGGAGCACATAGGACATTATGTAGGACGATTGTATGAGTGCGTTGAATATTGCCCATGTAGTGAACAATAATGGTGGAATTATTGGGGAGGGAGACAGTTGCATTTTGTATTGGAGTCATATCCAGAAACAATGTAGCATTAGGACATACATGACTGGGTGCCCCGGAGTCAACTATCCAGTAATTTGAGCGAAAAGACGTAGAGAACGTAGAACAAATACTGCAGAATGAGAGACGGAAGGAGTGGGATTCTCAGCTTACTGCAGAGCTGGAGTAGTGTGAGCCGAGAAGAGAGACATGAGTTGAGAGTACTGGCTGGAACTCAGAGTTTGAAGGAAGTTGTCAACCTCAGTGTTTTGTTGCTGATTGGAGACTTGATTGATAAAAGCTAGAGCTGATGAGGGCTGGTGAGAATCGGACGCGGTATGAGGTGACTGAGGTGGTGGCGGAGTTCGAGGTTTGAATTTGAACCCCGGCAGATAACCGTGGAGCTTGTAGCATGTCTCAATGATGTGGCCGTAGTAATTGCAATGTGTGCAGAAGGGTCACTCGCGTCTTACTCCTCTGTTGTTGGTGGTATTCTAATTGTTAGAAGTAGATTTCTGCACGGCTTTGGGGTTTTCATTCTTCAAGGCAAATGCTTTATTATGCTTTGTGTGTATAGGTGGGCTAGTGGGGGTAGTATACAGTTTATTGTGCTTTATATCGATGACATCATTCCCATTGGGAATGAGATAGGATTGTTAGTGTGCATTAAAGCATGGTTATCTACATAATTCTCCATGATGGACTTGGGAAATGCATCTTGCATATTGAGAATGCATATCTATAGAGATAGATCGAGAAGGATACTGGGGCTTTCCCAAATCCCATACATTAACAAGATACTAAAGAGATTTAGTATGGAAGAATTCAAGAGAGGGTTCCATCCCATGGGACACAACATTTGTTTCTCTAAGTCTATAGCCCCCAAGATTGAGGAGGAGAAACAAAGAATGTCCCAAATACCCTATGCCTCGGTGACATGGAGCATAATGTATGCAATTCAATATACAAGATTGGATGTGGCATAATCACTATGAATTGTTCCTTGGTTAAAGTTTACAAAGAGTTGGAAAATAAAATACATAAAACTAATAAAGCTGTATTTTTTCTGGATTTACAATATCATTCATAGTACATATGAGGTTAAGTTGAATTTGTCTTATTCTAGCTAGTGCATGATTATTAAACCATGATTTATTAATCCTATAACTGATATAGTAAGGAGAGGTTCATTGGTTTTTTATAATGGTGCTAAAGTATACATTTGCCTCATTATTAATGGTTTATCCTAGTATCAATGAAACGCAAGTAGTTGGATGTGGGTATTTATGTACCAACCATTTGCACATGCACTATCCCGATCATTACTTGAAGAAAATATAATTTTATTATATTAAAGAATCTTATGTGTTATTTTACCTATCGAATTGAGGTAAATTCAATCAAACAAAAAGCAAATACAACAATACACCAAATAAGTACAGAATAAGGAGAATTTAATACAAAACTTGAAAAATCAAGTACGTAAAACTAAACGAGTGACATTTTTTTCTCAGTTTACATATCATTTTTAGTACATAAGAGATTACGTCAAATTTTTCTTAATTTGGCCATTGCATATTTATTAAATACTATAGCCTTATTATGGAAAACACAAGCTTGGTTTGGCTGCCATAATTTGACTATTTGCAATCATAACTACGTTTCTCCTAAGCAGCTAAGCTATCTTTTCCATTGTTGTACTAGAATGCCATCCTCACACTGTATCATAATGTAGCAAGTTATCCTCATATTATATCAGAATATAACAAGCCATGCTCATGATTCAAAATCGTAGTAACTATATGCACTGCATATCATAGTCCATCCCCAATAATGACAATACAAAAGAATTCAAAATTATCAATGAAGAGATCATTATATTAATGTAAAAAGGGAAATAAGTAATAAATATTATCACTCCAAATAATATTGAGATAAAAAGTAATCAATAATCTTCTATTGCCCATCAAGTATGCAATTACACCCTCTATAATCTACTTTTCTCGAAATTCACTGAGGGGTATTCTAACACATTCAACACCAACATCTCCATAGATAACAATAGCACCTTCTCATACAATATATACACACACACACACACATATATATATATATATATATATAATTTGCATTTAAAAACAATAGCATGCATTGTTCTTATCAATGAATCTAGTATTAAAATTATCTTACACATGATTACTTATACAAAAGTTCGGTATTAATTTATACAAAGAGATGATGTACTAAATATCACACTTCATAATATTTAAATTCATCTTTGCACTATCAATGGTTTCCTTTCTAGTGTCCTCAACTATGCAACTTTAGTTTTACAAAAAATCTAAATTTTGGTACTTTATATGGGTGTAGAATACTGAAACTTTTAGTACCAAATTTACATGCAAGTAATACAAAATTTATGCAATTTTCAATCATCAACATAAAACTACCAAAACATGATTACAAGATTCAAACATCCCTTAATTGACAAAAAATTAAAAATAGTTCTAAAATTTACTTAAACAAACAACTAATGCATATCATACATTATATGAAGTATATACATACTAAAATTAAACATGTACTAATTGAAATAAAGTATCAAAGAATAAATAAAATTATTAATATCACTTGTTCAAAATATGTATCCAATTAGACTAGAGATTTTTTTTTCTTTAAAAATTTAAATGAGGGGTGAATTGTGTATTTACTAACAAAATATTAAGTAGAATAACAAAATTAAGTACATATCAAACTAAAACAACAATAAAATACTAAAAAAAGGATTAAGGAATTCAATAATAAAATAGAAAAAAAATAGAAATCTGATCCAAAAAGTTACCTCTTCGTCTCTAGAATGGGAGTGAGAATGAATCCTTCTTACTTGGATATTCAAGAATGGTGAAATGTGGCTTCAAGGATTGAGTAGGAAATGAGAAAATTGAAAAAAGAATCAAAGGGAAGAAGCCAGCTATGGAGCATCAAAGAGAGTATGATCCTATAGTTTCACAGAGAGAACGCCTAGAGAGTGGAGGGAAAATTGTGGAGAGAAAAAATATGAGGGGAGGAATAAACTAAGAGAAATCATGTTTGAAGAAAGGTGGTTAGACATTTTTGTGATTTTAATCGTAACGTAGGGTTAGTTTTGTCTTTTTGATTCAAGTAGGGAGTAAACTCAAAACTCAAAATTTGAGTGGGAAGTGCATATTAAAAAAATACAATTAAGAACTTGGTTTAAGTTATGGCCACCACTGATTTTGGTTTAACTTTAAAGTATTTACACTAATAGGAAGTTTAATTTGAAAAACACTTTCTATTATGCAAGAACTTAGGAAGAGTATATGGATTTATCAAATTACAAGCTAAGTGGGCGATTGTTATAATATATATATTGTAGCTTGAAATTTAAATTTGAGTATAAGTGTGTTTGTCCTACATTGAAAAATAAGAAGATCTCATCTATTGTATAAAAAAAATAACACACTTAATAAGTTTGAATTAAGAATTGGAGGAAAAATATAGACAGAAGCCAAAAGCATATTATTATATATTTAAATTAATGCACTTGGCACTTGGTTCTTGGACATGTGGCAAGCACGATGTGTGTTTAAGAAAATATTATTTTCTTTTGCAAAATATTTATTTCTAGTAAGAAAATAACTTTATCCTCTTCTGAAAATTAATAACGTATCCTTCTGAAGAATTGTAATTTTTCAAAGCCCATGTTAAAGGTTGTATCATCTCAATAAATAGTTAAAATTTATATGATACAACAATTGAGAATTATTATGATACTTCAAAAAACGTATCATTCTGAAAAATTGCAATTTTTCAAAGCCCATGTTAAAGGTTGTATCGTCTCAAAAAATAGTTAAAATTTATATGATATAACTATTGAAAATTATTATAATACTTCATAAAGAGTGTCTTTTACTAATATAAATATAACTCAGGAGAAGTGCCAGAATTTAGATATATTTTTCGAAAATAAGTCTTCCTTTCTTCTCTATTAAAATTTTCTCGTATAATCAAAAGCTTTCTGGAAGATCCTAAGGAAAATTTTCGAAGTTGCTATTCACAGATTTCGGATAATTTTATTATATCCTAGAAGTGAATTATTATTTCAACCCAATAACAAACACATAATAATAATAATAATAATCACTTTAAAAAATATATATTCACGCCTCAAATCACATAATTATTTAGCTACTTCTAATTAATATTCCTAACATATCCTTGGACAACAGATTTGCGGACAGGCTCAATAGCATGCTGAACATCATTCATCCTGGTCAATTCCTATCGCGGGGCCCAACATATCCCATCTTGCTTCTTATTTCTGTGAGATCTTTATACATCTTCTTGGATAACAAATATGTGGACAGGTTCAATGGCATGCTGATCATCATCCTGATCAAATTCCAACGCGTGGCCAATATATCACATCTTGCTTCTTATAATATTAATATATGTAGGCAAAATTGTAATTTTCATCATGAAATTTTATTCAATTTGTATTTTTACCCTATAAATTTTAGAATTACAATTTTAATTCTATAAATATTAAAAAAATTATCATTTTTAATTTTTATTTTTTTTTTGCTGAAAACAAAAAACCCACTTAAAAAGCTAATGTCACTCATCGAAAGTATACCAATTTTAAATTTTTTGCCATATTGACAAAATTCTAACTGAGATGACTTGAGTGATTGAAAGAAAAAATACAAAAAAAAAATGCCAATTAGATATATATACATATATATTTATCTAAATACAGATATTTGTGAATATATCTTACATATGCATATATATATATACATACATTACTACCAGCACCAACTTTGCCCTGCCCCTGGGCAGCCACAGCCATGGCCGGTTGGCCACCATGAGCTGGCCAACTAGACAAGCCCACCATGGCCAACCCATGGCTATGGCGGCCAAGGCTAGAGGTTGCTCGACTAGATCTGGGCATGCTGGCTGCTGGCCAAGCGACAGTCATGGCCAGCCCAAAGCATGGTGGCCATTGCCTACAGCTATCGGTGGCTAGCCATGGAGGGTGTGAGCGTGGGCGTGGGAGGTCATAAACTTTATTTTTTTTCTTTTTTTTTAGTTTTTTACTTTTAATTTATTTCCTTAATTTGTATACAAAATTAATTAAGTTATTTTAATTATGTAAGTTAAAATTATATTTTTAATATAGTAGATTAGATTTTTATTTCTTAATTTGTGACTAATCATAATTTATAATTATATTTATATAAATATATCAGTTTCTATAGAATGTGTATATATGTGTGTTATATAAATTATATCATATATTTGAGATTTAATTAAATTATTTAATTATGTAAGTTAAATTATATTGTTAATATGGTAGATTATATTTTTATTTCTTAATCAGTAAATAATTATAAATTATAATATATATTTATATAAATGTACTAGCTTATATATAATATGTGTATATACATGTGGCTATATAAATTATATCATATATCTGAAATTTATTAAGTTATTTTAATTATGTAAGTTAAAATTATATTGTTAATAAAGTAGACTAGATTTTTATTTCTTAATTAGTAAATAATGATAAATTATATGTAAATATATATTGTATAAACATATGTATATACATGTGTGTATATCTAAATATATGCCTATACATATATATATGTATATATAAATTATATCATATATTTGAAATAAAGAAATGACAAAACAAGCCTGTTGCCAACTAAGCTAGGAAAACGACAAAAAATATCTACTAGGCAGTTCAACACAGCAAAAACTCCAAATCATTACATGTCCAACGAGCCATGTCAGCTTTTTAAGCGAATTTTGCTAATTCTGACAAAAAAAAGACTTAAAAGAACAATTTTTTTGTACTTGTAGAATTAAATTTGTGATTTTAAAATTTATAGGATAAAAATGCAAATCAGGTAAAATTACGGGACAATAATTATAATTTTACCTATGTATATATTTATATAATCAAGGTGGCCATAGTCACAAAATATATAAATATATATATATATATATATTATATAAGGAGCTGTATGCTGCTATGAAAATATATATATATATATATAACCCATTCTCTTTACTTAAGCTGGATACATAATCTTAGTGGGAAGCTTTAGAATATGGCAGCGAAGAACGCGGGCCATATGAATGCCGGAGATGGCGAAAATAGCTATGCCAGAAATTCAGGCCTTGCAGTTCTCTCTCTCTCTCTCTCTCTCTCAGTACATGCATGGGTTTATATTCATTCACTGATAAATTTTGTTATATATCTTTGATTCTTGCAGAAAGTTGTGATATCAAAAACATTGCCAGTTTTGAATGAGACCCTCACAGAAATGTTTGGTTCTGATATTGAAGGCTTCCCTAGATCATTGAAGATAGTGGATTTGGGTTGTTCTTCAAGGCCCAACACCCTTTTCATCATATCCCACATCCTGGATAAAATTGAAGATATCTGCCTGAACAAGAATAATATTATCAATAATCCTGAATTTGAGGTTCATTTGAATGATCTTCCAGCTAACGACTTCAACAACCTCTTCAAATTGCTCCCAAGTATTATGAGCGATGGTAATAAGGAGAAGAGACAGTGCTTTTTCAATGGTTCGCCAGGTTCTTTCTATGGCAGGCTTTTCCCAAGCAACACCCTTCACTTTGCTTATTCTTCCTACAGTCTTCACAGGCTCTCTCAGGTATATATCTCTCTTGTTCATTTCTTGACTTAAATTTCTCCATCAATCAATACAATAAATGACGTGCTCATCCGTCCACTGACACGTCTATACATGTTTGATTTGATAGTGAAATACGTACTCATTGAAGCTTCTTAACTTCCTTGACACTTGGGAACTTAAAGACTGCAAAGATGAATAAAAATTTCAATCTTTGTCCAGTTTTACTGATTAGTGGGTTAAGAATTGTATAAAGTAACAATATTTATGGGTTCTGAATGATATATAGATACCTGAAGGATTGGAGAATAATGTCAATAAAGAAAACATATGCATGGCAAGAACAAGTCCTCCAGAGGTATTTGAAGCATATTCAAAGCAATTCCAGAGAGACTTCTCCACATTTTTAAGCATGAGAAGTAAGGAAATAGTGCCCAATGGCTGTATGGTTTTGACATTTATAGGTAGAAGTGCTGAAGATCCCTCTTGTGAAGATAATACGGCAAATCTCAGTTTACTTTCAAAAACACTTCTTGACTTGGTGGCTGAGGTATATATAAAATATATAAATACACATGTACAGACATTTATTCACACCTTAAATTTTGCTCTCTTAGTTTCTTACATCAGTGAACTGATCTGTCTTAGGGGCTTGTCAAGATGGATGATTTGTACTCATTTAACGTGCCCATTTACACGCCGTCTCCACAAGAAGTGGAGACATTGGTTCATAATGAAGGGTCCTTCAATTTGAACAAGCTACAAGGGTTTTGGGTCCGCTGGGATGCCCGTGACAACGTTGTATGTGATCCAGAAGATACATTTTTTGAGAAACACAAGAATGGGAAGTTGGTGGCCAACAACGTTAGAGCTTTTATGGAGCCAATGTTGGCTAGGCATTTTGGGAGCTCCATTATTGATGAACTATTTGGAAGATACGCTGGTAAAATGGGAGAGCACCTCTCCACAGAGAAATCATCATACTTCAATACAGTCATTTCTTTATGCAGGAGATGAAAGGAACATCACTTGGGTGCCGAAAGATGAAGGTCTACATTTTAGGCACCATCAGTGGTTTGCGGGATCTAAATAATATTGACATGACATATTCTTGCAGAAAATTGGGATGTAACAATTCGTGATTAGATATGAAGGGAATAATGGGTGGCAAATGGGTGGATTAGGTTGTGTTTGATTTGGGCTTATGTGGGTTAGATTCTACATGGGTTTAGATAGATATGTTAAAAATGAGTTGGGTTTAAAATTGGTTAAATTATAAATTTGGTTGGGATTGAAATGATACCAATAGAGAACCAAAAAATTGACTTAATTTACTTATTCTAAAAAATTAATTCAAAAGGTCATACTAATATTAATATACCTTTTACACTCTATCAAATGTATAATTTTACAACATAATGAGATGATTTATTAAATTATATGCATATTTTATTAATTCATATTATAATACTCAATTGCATTAAAAATTAATTATGAGTAATTTTTCTTCCATGAAAAAATTAATTATGAATTATTCACTTGTGGGTGAATGTTATTTTCAGTTATTATATGTTGTGTGCTACAAATAGGATCAATTTATGGAGCTATGTTATGCTTTAAAATAAAAAAATATAAACAAGTTGACAAGAAGATACAACATTCAAAGGAATAACACTTTAGGTAAATTTTGCAAAATGTTGTGCATGCGAATTTAGCATTTGACATTGATTTCATCTTAAGATGATTCAATCCAAATTAAAACTTCAAATTATATGCAACTAATTTTAGATAATTAATTTATTAATATTTTAATTTTGAAATTACTAATAATCCAAAAAAATGGGACTTTGACAAAAAATAAAAAAAGTAAAAATAATCAAAATTAATTTTATTGAATTTATTAAGTTTTATTTAAAATTTTTGAATAGACCAATTCTGAATCCACATAAACTTGTTTTAAACCCACTTAAAATAGATTTTGAATTCAAATTTGATACAACCCATCTAAAGCCCAACCCTCTCAAACTATGTGAGTTGGGTTGAACCCATGGGTCCTAGCACAAATTGACACTCATAGAAGAGATTGTAACTAAATTTTCATTCATGTTATACTTTATATTGAGTGATAATAATTATGTCTTGACTTATTCTCAAGACAACAAATATTTCAATAACATGCTCAATAACAATGTTGTTCTATTGATCACACTCAACACATTATTAAGACTGTTATGCATCAATTACTGAGACATGTTGCTAGCTTGTTTAAACATTCCTAAATATATTCTCCATGTCATCATTATTCATATGGGGAAAATGCAAATTAACCCCCCCCCCCCTCCCCATATAATTAATAATGGCCAGATAACCCTTGTGTGAAAAAATAGAGTCGGATTATTATTGCATTTTCTTTAATGGAACTGAAAACCTCCTGTTGTGTAACACACGCTGAAAATGCAATTAGGACATGTATATGATGGTATGAATTGTCTATAATGGCCTTTTATAAGTCAAATAATTTTTGCTCTCCCTCTTGGACAAAAGATCTCCTTTTCTGCATCTATAAATCTATAGTTGAGCTAAAAAAATCAGACCATGCAACTCACACATCACGGTTCTATGTATCCTTCTCGTTTATTGTTAGAGGTTCCGGAGTAGGAAATTAGAGACATGGAGCCATTACTATTCCATCATTTTAACTAAATCCATTTCTAACGCAGGCAAAGTTCAAATGTTTAAATCTAAACACCCCTTTCACATTATCGTATTGTTTCATGTCAACAACCATATAGACAACTGAATTAAATTCTATCCTTAAGAGCATTACAACTACAAAATCGAAACAAATATATTGAGACACCAAAAACAGAATCCAAAAATGAAAAACAAAAAAATGGGTCTTATATTTAATCACATATGTTCCTGCAATTTATGATGATGAAACAACATTCTTCCCCGATTCATGAGATCATCACTCAATCTAAACATCATAACACAAAACTCCATCTGAATGAGACACCCATCGCCATCCAAATCTCCTTTCTTTAACATACTCCACCGCCAGCTCCTCGGCTTCGTGCGAACCCGAAACTGCACAATTCTTCTTCAAGCTCTCCAATGTTATCACTCCTTTCTCACAATCCATCAGCACCCAGAACTCTTTACGCAACTCTTTACACAGCTCCTTCATAAACCCCTTGCCGCCCAACTTCTCCACCATTGACGGAAAATAATCCTCAAATACAACATAACTATCAACTTTTCTCGCACCAATTTTTTATAAACTTTCTCTACCGATGTAAGAATCTGATAACGTGCAACAGGTTATTACAATACAAAGAAAAAGGGGAACGGGTATTATATTAGAGTGGGGGAACAAGTTTGATAGGCGATCTCTTGCCATCATACACAAAAATATGAAAACCACAGGAAAAGGGGGAGCTACTGGGGAACTATAAAACCGATATTACCTACTTTATGCATCTTTAAGACAGAAATGGGGAGAATTGTATAGTTATAAAGGATAATAATGTCCCCTGAATATATAAATATATTCGGTGAGATGATAACGACTGGCGAGGTAAGGAAAATGAAGTCTTTGTTTTGTTTTGCTCATGCGAATTTTTTTTTCTTCTTTTTTTTTCCAGCGAGTGAAAGATATGGTTTTGAAACGTCTTCAATGGTAGGTGTATTTTTCTTCTCGTAAAGTAGGAAGAAATGAAATAAAGGAAAATTGATGGTTGAACAGTGCACAAATAGTCCATAATATAGTAAAGGGTAATTTGGTCATTAATTTTTTGCCATCGCATAAGGCAATTTGGTGCATGTGAGGCAATTTAAAAATAAAAAAGTGAGGACTGATCAAACTCTATTTTTCTTATAGATAAAAAAATTATATTTTTTATCTTGTAATTTTGCCCACTTTGCAATTTTGTCCTATAGCTTGCAAAATTAAAATTTAGCTATGTATGCACAAAAAAAAATTATCATATTTAGTTTGATTTCGATGGAGTTTCAAAAATTGACCAAAAAACTGAGTTGGTGTGCCAGCAAAGGCAAAAGTTGGCATTGGAACAAGGCTAAAATTGTTGTTTGAAAAGCATATTATAAACAACAGTTTGTAAAGAGATTTATAAAACTTTTTATAACCAAGGATAGCATTTGTAAAATCAAAATTCAAAATATATTAAAAAATGGCAAACAGCAATGCATATATTCCAAAATATGTATCGAATTGTCGATTCAGTTTATCAAAAGCATAAAGCAATAGCAAACAAACTAGTTGGAATATAACTAAAACAAATACAAAAGATCAGTATATTAAACGTGAACTAATCTTCAAGTTTTATATAGTAGCAGAACTTAGATTGAATCACCAGTATATAGTTTGCCTTGAAGAAATTATCGCTCCTACCAATGTAAAGAGTGCAACGTAATTTTTCCTAGGATAAGATAGTCTCAGAAGTCTTCTGGTGCACTCCAGAAAGTTTCACTCCAAACACTACTCACTTGCCAAAATGGTGATAAGCAACACTAATAGAGATAGAGAGAATAGAAGAGAGCTTGATTGGTATTCATGTGTTTTGTACACTGCTAACAGCAGCTATATATAGGCGTGAGAAAAAGCATTAGGATGTCCAGGTTCATTCTAGATTTTGATCCAAATACAATGAACCTAGTAACTGCAAAAATGGCTTGTAGTTTCTATAATTGTAGAAACAGCCAGTAGCTTCTGTAACATCCAGTTTGAATTTAAAAATTCAAATTTAAATAGAATTTCAAATAAAAGTTGGAATTCTCAGTAAAAAGATTAACCCAAGACAATTCGCCTAAATGCCCAAGCCTACGCCCACACCTGAGTCAGAGCCGGAGCCAGGCCGGGGGGCAACAACGATAGTTCGAGCATGTGGGCACACCCTCATGAGTCCCTTAATTGATACTTTACGAAGTATCAATACTTAAACCACATGTAAAGTGCATTCTCATTGGGTAAATTTCTAATGTGGGATAAACGGTTTTACATCAGACAAAGAGCCTTTTATATTCCCACTTATTCCCTCATACTTTATCTTATGGGCAATGTGGGAATTCCCCCACATGCATAATCTTCTTATCTTTTTATCTCTCATTCACATTTACACAACACTTGTGGATTCCAACCAAATTGGCATTCATCTATAAGATTTCTTTTTATGCATGTAATTAAACACAAATCCCAATTGATTTGATGTCAATTACAATAATCCCCCACAAATCCATAATATTGGACTATCAAGATTGACGTAGCTTACTTTCAGTAATGATACCTTCTAATTTGAACCACCACCTAAGTTATCCACCTTATGGCACCACAGGGACAAATGGATCAAAGCCTTCAATTTGGCCCTTGGATGTGGCGGTGTCCAATGGTAACAACAAGCTACAGGGCTTTGTAGTGATCTTTAGGTTTAACACATTACGGCCATGTATCCCGATCCTATATCACAAATGTCTTTTGAGGAATAACCCTTTTTCCTCTAGTCACGGCCAAACAAGAGTATTCACTTAGTTGGGCAACTCCAAGGATGCACTACTTGCATCGTCAGTATGACTTGATGCCATTCAGAGTTAGAATTCTTACTTTTCTTGTATTTAACAGCACCTTCTAGGTATACTAGGGGATAGACTTAAATACAAAAGTACTAGTCAAGTTTAGGTACACTCTGACACACTACCATATTAAACCTTCCTTGTGGGATCTCCACTTGGTAGGTTAGGTTGCCACTACAAGTGCATCACTGATAGGTTTTTAGTCCTATCCCCAACCTGGATTTTTGGACTAAAGGTAACTCAAGTCCTTCGGTTAAGGGATCAACCAAGTTAGGTTTGGATCCAACAAAATCAATGGCCATGACCCTATCAAACACAAGCCCCCTTATAAACTTTAGTCTAACTTGGATGTTTTTCTTGGTCTTTAGATTATACTTTGAACTTTAGATCTTTGTAATTGTGATTTAGCTATCACAATGCACTACGATCATAGAAAAAAGCTTACTAACCATAGGTAACTAGACCATCAGCCCACGTAGCCACTTAACCAATTATGTCCAAAGCACATAACTCTGTCTCAATATGGACTGAGTTATCAAATTCTATTTAGAAGACTTCTAGGAGACAGCACCTCCACCCAAGGTAAATACATACCTTATACACCCATCACTATCAGAGTTTTTGGCTATCCAACAAACATCATTATATCCCTCTAGAACTATAGGGAATCTATCATAATGCAGAGTAGGTGATGTTATGCCCTTAAGATACTGAAGTACCCTATCCAAAGGCTCCCAATATGTTCTATTGGGATAGTTTGTATACCTCACCAAATTTAAGACTTCAAATGAGATATCCGATCTCAAGCTATTTGCAAAATACTGTAAGCTCCCAATAATATGAGAATACCTCAATTGAGACATAGGAATACCATTCTCATTCTTAAAAAAAGTCACAGAAGAATCATATGGTGTCTTAGTGATTCTACACTCCGTATAGCCAAATTTCTCAATATAGTGAGATTGAGAAATAGCAATACCCTTAATTAATGAAATCAACTTGAGTCCAAGAATCACATTAGCCTCACCCATATTCTTCATTTCAAACTTACTTTTCAAGAATGATTTTGTCTCATTAATAATCTCAATTATAGATCCAATCTATAAACTATCATCCATATATAAGCATAGTATAATACAATCATCACCTTTAACTTTACAGTAAACACACTTATCATTATCATTTATGCTGAAACCAAATGATAAAATAGTTTTATCAAATTTCTCATGCCATTGCTTAGGCGCTTGTTTCAATCCATAAAGGGATTTAACAAGCTTACCTTTTGCTCATTACCAGAAGCTACAAATCCCTCAGGCTTATCCTTATACATCTCTTCCTCAAGATCACCATATAGAAAAGTTGTTTTCATATCCATCGGTGAATTAGGAGACCATATATGGAATAGCACTTGGATTGTAGTTAATCAAGCAACCAGGGAATAGGTATCAAAGAAATATATTCCCTCTTTTTGTCTAAAGCCTTTGGCAACTAATCTGGCCTTAAACTTATCAATAGTTCCATCAGATTTAAGTTTTTTTTAAAGATCCATGTGCATCCAATCGTAGTACACCTCAGAGGCAGATCAACTAATTCCCATGTACCATTAGAGACAATGGAATCCATCTCACTTTTGATGGCTACTTTCCAATGCTTAGTTTCAGGTGAGGCCATAACACCGTTGAAGGTCACAGGATTATCCTCTATATTCTAAGTGACAAAATTATTTCCAAAATCCTTGACGATCCTAGCTCTCTTACTCCATCTAGGTTCATCTGATTCTTCAACACCAATGGAAGCTAAACCAGAACTACTTGGATTAGCCCCCACATTAGACATCTTTACCACATGATCAGGAATAGAAGTCAATGTAAGAGCTGAATCTAAACATCTTGAGGTATTCCAGTTTTAATTGGAAACACATCCTTAAAGAGCGTGGAATCACGAAATTTCACTATTGTGTTAACCTCTAAGCCTCAAATTTTGGACTTAATTACCAAAAATCTCAATGCATAGCTTCTTTCCACATAGCCCAAGAAGACTGCATCAACAGTTTTATGACCAAACTTTTTCCTTTAGTATTCTAGGACTAGAACTTTTGCAAGACAACCCTACACTCAAAAACACCTTAAGCTAGGTTTTCTACCTTTCTAGAATTCAAATGGAGTCCTTTCTTTATATTTGAGAGGGACTCTATTCAGAATATGGCAAGCCGTATTCAAAGCCTCTCTCCACATATATTTAGGCAATCCAAAATTCATAAATAGACTATTGATCATGTCTTTAAAGGTTCTATTCTTTCATTCTGCTACCTCATTAGATGAGGGAAAGTAAGAAGAAGTCTCTTCACGAATAATATTGAAGTTTTGGCAATACTCATCGAATTGATTTAACTCATACTCTCTACCTTTATCTGATTTTAACTGCTAAAGTTTCTTATCAGTTTGATTTTTAGCTTCATTTTTTAAAATGATAAACCTTTCAAGTGCTTCATCATTATGTTTAATAGATAAACACAACAGTATCTACTGCAATCATCTATAAAGGTGATAAAGTATCTTTTCTGATCTTTTTTTAAGATCCTATTGGATACACAAATATTTGTATACACAAGTTCAAGTATTTTAAAATTGCTCTCAACTGATTGGTAAGGTTTTCTTACTTGTTTAGCCTCAGCACATACTTGGCATTTGTGACTATGTTCAATGTCTTGCTTAGGTATTAAATTTAAGTTCATTATGCATTTAACAAAACTAAAATTTAAATAACCTAAATGACTAAGCCATACATTAAAACTTTCAACAATTTCACCATAGAATCAGAATACGAAATTTTATTGAATGAATCTTAACTTAAATAAACCATTAGACAAATAGCACTTACAAATAAACAAACCAAAATACTAAATTACAACTCTATTAAATTCAAAAGTAAGCTCATAGTCTTTCCTAACTATTACA
Organism: Jacaranda copaia; assembly: GCA_014898725.1. NCBI lineage: Eukaryota > Viridiplantae > Streptophyta > Magnoliopsida > Lamiales > Bignoniaceae > Jacaranda > Jacaranda copaia. The sequence continues at coordinate 804,109 of JACGDI010005654.1, forward strand.
AAACCACTAATAATATTCCTACATATAGTTGAGACGTGATGCACTCTCAACAAAGATACTATGTGCCCGAAGGAAACTTCAGGTCACGCATCCTATCCCAAACACCTTTGCAGCACTAGAGTTCCCCATTGTTACAAATTTTCCATCAACTAGCTGATGAGACACAAATAGCAATTTATCAACACAAACGTGCACATTTACCCCAGTGTCTATTAACTCATCAAAAGGTTTGTAAATAGTACAAACTTTAAGCTTGAAAGTTATGTACCCATCAACAGTCATCTCTGGAGCTCTAACTTTGCTAATCTTCCCACCAACCATGTTGAATACTATGGGGGTAGCTGAGTTAGGTTTGGCTTTAGTTTTCTTAAATGGACAGTCTTTAGCCCAATGGCTTACTTGCCCACAATTCCAACATGGTTTGTTTGCTTTTGGTTTATTAGCTTTAGGTTTCCCTTTACAATGGTCTTACAGTTTGAGTTTATTTAGTTCATTTTATTGAACCTTTTTTTCCCTTCAATAATCACATTTACCTTAGGTTGGTGCTCAACCAAAACTTCATGAGTTTAATTTCGATGTTTTTCCTCAATATTGATCACAATCATGAGATCACCTAAAGATAACTTCCCTTTTTTATGCTTAAGTGTCATTCCAAAATTCTGCTAAAACTTAGGGAATTTATCCACTATAGACATGACCAGAAACTTTTGAGGAAGTTTTATCTCAACATTAGCAAGAGCATGCTCAAGGTTGATAAATTCATACATTTGTTCAGTTATAGACTTTTCCTCAACCATCTAATACATCATGAACTTAAAAATAGAATACTTCTCGAGCCCTTACTCTTTAGTATTATATTTCTGGTCCAACTCATCCCACAACGACTTAGCGATGTATGAGTCCGAGCAGTAAACATCGAAGAGAACATTTGATAGCAACGACAAAATGATCCCTTCACCTAACTGATCTTTCTCAGTCCACTTAGCTATTTCAGCTATTTTGGGTTCAGTATCAGTTAGTTCAAGTCTAATCACTAAAAGCACTAAACGAAGACATTTCATTGTGAACCAAATTTTCATTTTCTATATCCAACAGTTGAAAAATTGGCCCCCAAACTTTTCTGGCAAGCCAAAAAGGTCAACTTTTGAGGACAGCAATGAACCAGCACTAGAACTACTTGCAGATGAAGATGTCATTTCAAATATAACAATTCAACAAATACTTAAATGAATAATTTCTTCAAGATTGTTGTTTGAAAAGTAAATTATAAACAATAGTTTATAAAGATATTTATAAAACAGTTTATAACCAAGGGTAGTGTTTGTAAAACCAAAATTCAAGATATATTATAAAATGGAACAGCAATGCATATATTCTAAAATATGTATTGAATGATCAATTTAATTTATCAAAAGCATAAACCAACAACAAGCATACTAGTTAGAATATAACAAAAACAAATACAGAAGATCAGTATATTAAATGTGAACTTATCTTCAAGTTCTGTATAGTAACAAAACTTAAACTGAATCACTAGGATGTGGCTTACCTTGAAGAAATTATCGCTCCTATCGTTGCAAAGACTGCAGCATAATTTCCCCTAGGATAATATAGTCTCAGAAGTCTTCTAGTGTACTCCAGAAAGCTTCACTCCAAACGCTACTCAATTGCCAAAAGAGTGATGAGCAACACTAATAGAGACAGAGAGAATAAAAGAGAGCTTGATAGTTTTTTGTGTGTTTTGTACACTGCTAGCAGCAGCTATATATAGGCATGAGAGGAGGCACTAGGATGTCCAAGTTCATTCTGGATTCTGGTCTAGATACAATGAACCTAGTAACTACAGAAACAGCTAGCAATTTTTGTAACATCCAGTTTGAATTTACAAATTCAAATTTAAAAAGAATTCCACATAAAAGTTGGAATTTTCAGTAAAAAGATTAACTCAAGACAATTTGCCCAAACACCGAAGCCAGAGCCAAGCCGAGTGGGCAACAACAGTGTGCGTGTGTGGACACACCATCATGAGTCCCTTAATTGATACTTTTCCAAGCATCAGTACTTGAACAACATATAAGGTGTAATATTCCTTTTGGATAAATTTTCAATATAGGATAAATAGTTTTACATCAGAGAAAGAGCCTTTTGAATTCCCACTTATTTCCTCATACTTTGTCTCACAATTCTTGTCTTTTTGTCTCCCCTTCACATATACACAATACTCATGGATTTCAACCAAATTGGCATCCATCTATAAAATTTAAACTCTTCTTAAACATGTAATTAAACACAAATCCCAATTGATTTGATGCCAATTACAACAAAAATCACCAAATTGGGCCCACTCTGGTGTGCCAACTCAATTTTTCCAACCAATTTTTAGAGCTTTTACAAAAATCGGGCTCAATATGATGGATTTCTAATACATACAAAACTAAAATTACAATTTTGCAAGTTATGAGATAAAATTGTGAGGTGAGCAAAATTACATGATGAAAAATACAATTTTTTCGAGATTTATTAGAAAATTATGAATTTCACAAGGGTAACATGCATTTTGCCCTTACTCATCTCTTACGCAAGCAAACAATTATATTGAAGAATGACGACTTCTTGCGGGATAGATGCTCGGCCAGTTTCTTTCCATAATTTGCATATATGTCATCCATAACGGAGCTACTAAAGTGTCTAGCCACCAAGATCGGCTCTGTATAAGCCCAGATAAAATTAGATATCAGTTTTCCCCTCTTGTATTTGTCACTAGTATTGCCATTTTCAACACATGCATCCCAAAGGACTAGAAAATCCTCCATTTTGTCCAGATTAAAAGACCCTTCACTGTGAATTACTGCCTCAACTTCTCGTTTGCTTGGTGTATATATAGGCAAGTTGAATGAATGCAAATCAGCCTTCTCGATGAGCCCCTGAATAATTGAAAAATAGAAGTGGAGTTAGAGATTGTTTGGCTAAATTTATTTAAAAGATCTTATTAACTCCTACTTCTTATAAAAAGTTTTTGCATCTTACAAGATGTTACATCTTATTTTTCTTATAAAAAGTTCTTGCATCTTACAAGATGCTACATCTTATTTTTAAAATAAGTTATTAAAATATTTGAATAAAATAAGATGTTGGAGCTTATAAGATGTTAACAATTATAATTTTGTAATTAAAATGGTTTGAATTAAAGGAGTTTATTATGTTTTTAAAAAAGTTAAAGTTTTCTTATCATTTTCAAAAAGAACTTATAAGATTTTAACATCTTATTTTAGAATCTTATAAGCTCCTTTTTAAAAAAAATTACCAAATACAATTTAGCATCTTATAAGCCCTTAAACTTCTTATAAAATATTTTGATAAACTTATAAGCTCAACCAAACAACCCTTTAAATCACTAATGATCCCCATTACTTAATAGCCAAATCATGAACATTGGTGTCTCCCAAAATTTCTCATAAAAAGGTCACCATCTGCTTGTGCAATACTTTGTGAATCAATTGGTATAATCTATGAATCAATCATTTCTATCGTGGTAGGAGTGTTTTAGTTTGATTGGCATATTGGTGCGACTGTGGTGATATGCTTGCATTTGGGCAATAACTATGATTCAAACCTAACAATTTATAGTAGCGAAAGACTCCTATGATCACGCCCAATTAACAGTAGCTATATTTTAAATAAACATTCTGCACCTATAGCTACACCCAATAGGAATAGCTATTTTCAAATTGGACATCTCTGTCACACCAAGCAAGATTGCTATACATATTGGTCACTCCGTCTCTAGTTTTCTAAACTATCGAGAGAAAAAAAAATACAAATAAACAAGTATATGTATTATACCTCATTGATCATGCCAAGAAGTGTATTTGCAAGCATTGCGAAATGTGCACAATCATCTTTTGATGAGGGATCTACTAACCTTCTTCCAACAAATATCAAAGCCATACGGCCTCTAGGTATCATTTCTTCTACCCTTGAGCTGAGGATGTGGAGAAATCTTTCTTTGAGACTTGCCATTGCCATGTGTATGCTAGCCCCATTGCTCTCCAGTCCTTCAGGAACCTATGATTTTTTCACAACCATTAATGTCATAAATGTTTCAGAAATCAGAGGATTATTTCCTAGAAAGATGCTACCTCTCATGCAGTTGTGACGATTTATTTTCACTTCTTTTCTACTGTTATTTTTGTTATGAAATTATGAGAAATTCAACGAGAATGAAATTAAAGATACACAAAATTGGGGAACTGAATACGACTCAATTGAATAACTGTGTGCATGGGCAAACAAAGTGATTCCATTAATTGACCTAAAAAAGGACTCCAATAATATAATGGAAATAAAGGAAAAGGTGTGATCAAGTTGAGCCAAGTCGGGTGGAGCTTAAAAAAAATCTCAAACTGAAGTTCAAAGCTTGACTTGGCTCAACTTGATTAAACTTGAATTTTTAAATGGATTTTTTGTGCAACTGCACGCTCAAACTCAAGTTTGAAAATTAAAATTTTAATTTTAATAAAGTGATTGAACTTTCAAATCTGAAATTTATTAAACTATAACATTCATTAGTTCATTATAATTATTATCAACCATCATAAACAAGGCCATCAAAATTACAAACCATTATAAGTTTATAAGTGCTATCAATTTTGGCACATTCAACACATGTGTTAAAACTTTTACAATATATAGTGAATAAATGAATTGTTATTTTAGGGTCAAAAATAATTGAATAGTTATTTTAGTTTAATATTAGTTTTTTTAAAAAAATATTTGATATTTATTTAAATACTTATATAGATAATGACAAAAAGTTACAGTAAAATGATAACTATGAGTATAGAATGTGTAGCCTGTAAATATTGGTTGCTATATAAAGTCATTAAAAAGGGGAAGTAAGGCCATTCTAGGTACATCACATGAAAATATACTAGAAAGAGGGTAGATGCTTTATTAATAGTACATTTTAGTAATATAAATATAGTTTATATAAATTAGTAAAATATTATATTTATATATACTAGTAAAATATTAAGTATATTAGAATTATATACTGACTCGAGATCAGTACAAAATAAAAATGAAGTTAGATCAAATTTAAAAAAGCTTGAGCTTGATTTGTTTGCATCCTTCATTCTCACAAGACTTCCTCTATTTGTTTCTTTGTCAATCCAACCATGCTCAAATCGGATTCACAATCACTACCAAAAAAATTGGCTGTAGTGACTACTAAATAGTGATTGCTCCCAGCAGTCACTGATATGTGACTGATTCTATTTGAAACTTTTTTAAAAAAATAGTAACAGATTAGTGATCAATTTGTGACGGAATTAGTGACCCCAAACATGAAGGTCACTAATCAGTCATTAAATTAGTGATCAATTTTTTTTGGGTCACAAACGTGGTTACTAAATTAGTGACCTATTTTTCTTGGGTCACAAAGGTGGTCATTGATTTTTATTTTTATTTTTTTGAGTCACAAAATTGGTCACTAAATTAGTGACCGATTTTTCTTGGGTCACAAAGTGGTCACTGATTTTTCTTGGGTCACAAAAGTGATCATTAAATTAGTGACCGATTTTCTTTGGGTCACAAAAGTGGTCATTAAATAATTATATAATACTTTAAGTTAATTAGATAACTTGTTATTTAATAAAATTAATTTGTCTAATTAACAAAATAAATTAATATATTTTTTAATTAATAAAATTATATGTGTCTAATTATATTATATTTTTATAAATTATAATTTAAATAGATAAATAATTCATATATGATTAAATAATACATTTAAATAAGTTATTGTTTGTATAGTCAAATAAATTTTAGGCATAAGTAAATAATATATTTTTAATTTAATAAATAATGCCACATGTTACAATAACATGTGATATGAAGTTATAATATGAAAATAGTAATACATTTGTTGTTTATAATTTTAAAAAAATATAAAATATCAAAATAAATTATGAATTAAATTAATTACACATCATTTCTTTACAATCTTTACATATATATACATACACATCATCAACTATAAATATACATACATATAGGGCTCGTTTGCTTGGTATGATAGGATTAGGTGTAATTGATAAGCATATGATTCATTATTTAAAAAATATATTAATATTTTGTTTGCT
>JACGDI010005654.1:813258-863266 GCA_014898725.1 Jacaranda copaia
TTTTTTTTTTTTTTACTTTGATTTATGTATTTCTTTATTTATATATATACAAACATGCCAACATGGCAAAAAAACTCTCATTTAGGTGCCAACACAACAAAATCCTTAATTTCAAAATCATTCTGGCATGCCACGTCAGATTTTTTAGCCAAAATTTTCAATTTCAGCAACAATTGGACCAAATATGCTAATTTTTTTGTACTCATAGGACCAACTTTTTAATTGTGTAAAATATAGGACATAATTGAAAATCAAGTAAACTTATAGGATGAAAACAAAATAATTTTCCCTTTACCTATACTTGGAGGGGGTTGTATGGTAAAAGAGTGTTTGGGTTAATTTATTCTAAAAACATATAAGTTACTGCATCTAATAAAATGTTACATTTTATTTTAAAAATAAGTTTGGTGTGTTTGAATAGAATAATATTTTAGGGTTTATAAAATATTAACAATTTTACAATTGATGTAGTTAAAAAAATATGTAAAGAAGTTTTGTTAAAATTTTAAAAATATTTTTAAAAATAAATTAACCCATTTTTTTAAAGAGTTGATAAAATTCTAAAATCTCACTTTAGGAGTTTATAAAATCATTTCCTTAAAATTTTTAGTAAGCACTCTATATATAATATTTTAGAAACTCTTAAATATCTTACAAAATATTTGAGCAACTTGTAAGTTTATTTAGAAAAATTATAAAATTCTATATGTCATACGATGCATTGAATCTTATATAAGCTTCTATAAAGAATAAGAGGGATATTTAGGTGAACTTATAAATTTTTTAAAATATCTTATAAGATGTTTTATTAGTTATAAGATATAAAGCGTTCGGCAAATTTGTTGAAATAAATCCTATATATAAGCTCTTCAAAAGGTTTAGGGTCTTACAAACTCTTTTTAAAAAAGTAAAGAGATCATACCTTATTTTTAAGATCTTAATATGCTCTTATATTAATTTTATTCATATATTAATTATAAAATTATTATTTTCAATATTTTACAAGCTTCAAAATTTTATTTTAACATAACAACCTTAAAATCCAAGCCATCTTTTTTTAAGAACTTATCATCTCCATAATTTGATATTTTAACAGACAAACATACCGTCATTATGTTTTAAAGTTCCATTTACACCCTCCAACCACTCTACAATTAATCTTTCATACCTAACAAAATTTTCTGGAGTAGGCCCTAAAGCCACACCTTTGCTTCTTCTTTTCCACTCTATAATTAAACATATTCAAGGGGATATGACTTTTTGCCTGCCATGTGAAACAATCCCTTAGGTAATGTTTGGTGATTATGTTTTATGTTTGATTATGATATATGTTCTAGGGGAATGAATTTTGAGAATGGGGTTTGGGAATGCAAAAGTTGTGGCGGAATGCAATTTTGAGGAATAATGAGAAATTTATTTTGGACAGTGCTGGTGTATTTGTTAATATTTTAGAATTAGACTTTTTTTATTGTAGCAATCACACCAATACTTATTTTTTGGGTTTTTAAAGTGAAAATTGAGGAATTTTTTTTATTTTAAGAATAATAATAAAATATAATAATTATGTATGATATATATATTGAAAAATAAGAAAGTTTTGGGGATAATGAAGAATAGGAGAGGGTACTTTGGAAAAATCCTATTTTAGTGTTTAGAGGAAAAATGAGTATTTGTTTGATTATGTTTTCTTGAAACAATTTTGTTTCAAGGAAAACATAACCAAATACTCCCTTAATTTATCTTTCGCCTGTTTGAATTATTGTACGGATTAGCTCGTTTTTCTTTTTTATCAAGATTGTATGGATTTGCTTCAAAACAAAGAAACTATGCATGTAAGACAATTAGACCATCTCCAACCCTGATCCATTCCAGGGTTTAGTTTTTCATCACATCGGCAAAAATAGCATTCAAAAAATATAGCATTCCAAATAGACATGGGTTGGAGATGCCCTTAGATCATTATATATCTTCTGGGACAACGAAACATGTAGACAGGTTGAATAAAGGCATATTGAACATCATTATCTATCCTGCTTAAATCGTAACGCACAGCAAAATATATCTCATCTTGCTTCTTATAATTTAATCACTATAGCACATCATTCCTACATCTATAGATATATATATATATATATATATTATCATAGTATTAGTGCTAATTGTATTAACAAATAACAAAATACTCAATTTTTTATATAGGACAAACAAAAAAGAGCCAATTTCATTAGAGTGAGGCTTTCAAATAAAATTAAAAATCATGCATATAATTGGTAGTTCAAAATTTGGTGTAATATTGTGTAATCGTCATTTTAAATGTGTTAAGGGTCTTTTATATGGTAATTTGGCACATTTGATGCTTGTACTAAAATTATAAGGTATTTTTTTCATATAATAACAATATATCTTTATATTTTGTATAATATAAATTTCTTTCAATTATTTTAATAGATTTATTTTAAATATTTTTTCTGAAATAAAAATTAAGAAATTATGATAAAATAGTACTTGTAGACATAAAATATATGATTTGTAACTGTTAGTTACTATATAACTTCTAGTTATTAGAATTTAAAAAAAGAAAACGAAAAAAAAGTTAGACATTTTTAGACAAATCATTCAAAAACAAACCAAAAAAGAATTGGTACTTTTTAATAGTATAAATAGTATATATATGTAACAATTGGCCTGCTATTGTTGGTATTACTTTGTGTCTATATCTCTCATATATAGACACATAATTTTATATATTTGTACTCACGGTACGTAGGAATGATTGCGCAAAGCGAAAAGCAAAATTAAGGGCGGGTGCTCAAATAGGATAATTCGCAAACTAACCCGACTGGTTCGGATATTACCCAATTAGTCCGTATTATTAAACAGAACAAAATATCCGATATCAAATAAAAGGTCCTAATACCCAATATTTCAAGTATTCAACACGTACTAATAGAGTCAAAATTAGAGTACCAGTAGTTGGGGTATCCACCAAGTTCGAGTAGTTAAAATTGCTACATGAAATATCAAATATTGGACCCAAACCACTAGAACTTGTAGTACATAATCCGAACACCCACCCCTAAGCAATACAAAGGCTATCATCCAGTTCTATTGCAATACGGTAGAACGATCACAACGTTTAACAAGTGTTTAATACTTAGAAACATATTTCACATTAAAAATTTACTTAATGCACCAAATTATTTTTGTTCTAATACTTAGAAAAGCACAATAGAAATAATATGATTTTTATTTTAATATTTTAATGAATACTATTTGAAGTATTTCAAAAAATAATAACATTTCTTCGATTGAATGTAAAAATTATGATATTATGTTTATAAAAGTACGATAAATTAATCGCATGTTTATACATTCTTGTTTTATACAAAAATTTAATTAAGCAAATTATATAATGCATAGCACGAGATGTAGTGTTCCATATTTTTCTTCTTACTATAAAGATAAATTAGTAGATTAATAAATTATTTAGAAATAAATAAATTTTATCTATTAGAATTGCATTGGATTATTATTCAAAGCTAAAAAATAAAAATAAAAAGATGACGTCAATAATAATTAATATACAGATAAAGATAGAATTTTCAGCAATTCTAATCCATATAAAACTCCTAATTTATTAGATCTCCTTCTCTATATCACATTCAAACAGCTTCTACATATCTATAATGTAAATTCAAACCTTCAAATTTCTAGCAAAATATTTTCCTTAGAAAGTCCTCAACCATTTCAAAAAAAAGAATCCCAAACAATAAGACAAGGAAGAACATTGCTAGGAAATCTCGACACTCTTGATTCCTGTTCACTCTTCTAGTAAGTATGATTCTATATTTATATTATAATTAAAATATAAATATCTTTTCGAATTATAGTTCATAACATTTGTATTTTTTATGGATATGATAATTGCGCAGTTGAAGTTGCTGCTGTTAGGTTTTGATTTTTAAATTCTAAGGCTAAACGTTTTGCATCAATTTGTGGACCAAATTATGATAATTTTATTTCAAAAATTTTTTTGCATGATACTCAATGTGTTTATAACATACCTGTAAAATTTCATTATTAAAGAATTGTTTTTGAATTTTATAAAAATCCTAAAACTTTCCTGCAAAATTAAGTGGTGCGTCTAAATAGTTTCTTTTCGAAAATTTATTTACCTATTGAAACAAAAGAATTTTAATTAAAAATTTTTATCATGAAACTTTCATGTGTTTAGAATATTATTGTAAAATATCAATGTCTCATACCCTGTAGTTATTGTTTTAAAAATCTTTAAGTAAAACTACCTCAGTGCTTGACGAGTTAGATCATTATCTTGAATTTGAGGTATTTGCTATCCATGATAATTGAAGTATCTTAATCTATTAATTTTTGTAAAATTAACTTCAAATTTGTCTAGAATAATCCGCTAATATTAGAATCCAAAAATTTTTTTATTATTTACGAATTACGTTGATGTACTATGTTAAAAATCTTTCTAAAGATAATGTCCGTTAGTTTTCATGGGAACATTGTAATGTATTTTTCTCTTAGTTCTCAATTGAATTTGAAAAGACTTCAAACAGATAAATTTTAGGTCTATCTCATAAGTTTTTATTGAATTTTGAATCACCTTCATCCAATGTATGTAGTAAAAGTTATAGCCTAAATACATTCAAGTATCACATCAAAAAATTTCCTAAAAACTGAACATCTATTCTTGCACCACTGCTGCCTCATGAACTCAATTTTTCTCTCTCATATTAGTCAATTTAGACTGTAGCATCAACATAGAAGTTTTAGTACACTTTCTAGGCCTTCTAATGCTACAAGAATTGACCAAATAGGATAACTAGAAAGTATGTTATGAGCGAATTAATAAAATATATACGAAAGGACAAGTTCTTGATAAGATATGTGAGCATGTATATACTAGGCTAATGACATATATTAACTCCTAAGAATTGCCCCCCCCCCTCCCCAAAGCATTTAAATAGAATAGAAATATATTTATTATTGGAAATATAATGCTATGATTATTCTACTAAGTTCTCTCCTAATTCACTCTAATGTTATAGAAACTTTTTGTTAGTATTGATTTTAGAGTTTCATTGATCGTTGCCTTGATTTCTTAGATCAATTTGATATTAGGTTTCATAGATCATATTAGAATATTAATTGAATTGAATACTACTTTTGTGCACGCAAGTAGTTTGGGACTTAAAATGTTAGGGTTGGCCTTTGATCCTATTGATAATTAAGTACAATAAGTGTCTAAATCTAGAAATACAATATGATATTATGTTTCAAAATCCAAAAGGATATATGCGATAGTATAATCCACTCATAAGTTGCTTTTGTGACACTTGACTATAATTATATTCCACGCACATAAATTTCTCTATTTTATTTTGTGACGCAAGAAAAATAGTTTCTTTTAAAGCCATCGACATTATTTCAGCATTTCTTCAACTGGTAGTTAAATACGATGATCAACACTGATGATTACTATTAATTGGATCCATCTTGGTCTAAGTGTGCGAGAGACTTCAAATGGGTAACAATAGGATTCTCGGTTGAACCTTAAGCCCCTATGGTCAAATCCTTCCAACACACAACAAAAGCTATTTCTAGTTGAGGTGGATCGTAGAATTTTCCAAGGACCTAAGCTCAGGCACTGTTTTGGTAAAGTTGTGCTTTGCCTAAAGCAATAAGAGACTCTTACGATGGGAGTCAAAAGATTGACCAGCTATAACAAACATTAGTTCAATCATTGCATTTAACTATTACATTATTAAAAAGCGTTTACTAATATATTCCTATTTTATGATTGTATAACACATTATTATTTTTCACTGTTATTCTTGAATGTTTATCACTGAGCATCATTTTGATCATAATATATTCTTAAACTCACATTGCACATATTTAACATTTACTGAATCCTTTATTCACTCTTTACTTTTTTTTTTTTTTTTTTTCTGATAGACATTGATCCTAACCCTAGTGAAGAAAGGATCCTGCTTTCAATGAAAATCTAAATTGAAGTGTTATTTTGGAACTTTTGCAATAGTCTTGGGGCACGTTTGATTCCTATCATTAACCACAATTACCTCCCCTAGTCTCACCTTACTGCTTGTTTTATATGCACAATTACACATGCGGACCGGCCCACCTTTATTCCCCAGCCCGCACTGTAGACGTGAATAAGTGATATTAACACATCAGGACTTGTGGTGCAATTAAACAATCGCACCCTATTTTCCAATCCAACTAGCCACTGAATTCCCGTGCTTGCCCTTCAATCTACAGCGCCATTTTGTGGTACATTGTGCAGCAACAATGCAACATGGCTCCAACTTTTATGGCCATATTATAATGGCATTAGTACCAAGTACAATTTAATATACATTTAATCCTTACAACAATATTCTTTTATTATTTAATAATCTAATAATAATTCTTTTAATATGTTTAATTCTTATAATAATAATTCTTATAATTTATTTCTAATAATAATAAGTTAATAATGGCATTTGTCTTTAATTCTTATAATAATATTCCTTTAATATTCTTTTAATCGTTGAAAATTTAGGTACTTTCATATAAAATTATTAATTACATACTTTGAATGTATATTCTTAATTTTAAAATTTTTGAGTTTTTATGTATATAATATTAGAATTACTTTATATGATATAATTCTTTAAGAGAATTTTTTGTGTGTTGAATAACATTTAGTTTTAAAGTCATCCTATAGCACCCCTAAAAATTTTCTTGATTGCATTTATATAAATTGCCAATATTTAAAATTTTATGAATTTTATTTATTAATTATTTTTAAAAGTTTTGTGGTCAAAATTATAATTTTAATATACTTGATTTCATTTATTTGAAACTGTTGGGGCCGAATTGCAAATTTTGAGGACTTGATTGCACATTTTTGGAGAGGTTTAGGGCTTGCATGGAAGACCTTAAGTCAACTAGGGTTCAACTGTATTTTTTCCTAAATTCTTGGACTCAATTGCATGATTTAAACTCCTTGGGGAATAAATTGCAAAAATAAAAATTTTGATTTAAACAAAAACGAGCAGCAAATTTTTCTTCTCCATTTTCCTTTCTTTTCTTTTCCTTTCTTCCTCCTCTTCACCTCAACCAACCACCTCCATCAACCACTGGCAACGGCTTTATTTTCACAACTACCACTATAGTTGTACTCCCCACATTTTCAGCTCTCCATTGACACCCACATGCATGGCTGACGACCACCGGCAAAGTTACTAAGAGAGGAGACCGAGAGAGCTTTAATGGCAAAGTAGTTAGGTTTTGAGCTTTTCAACAACTAACGTCAGTCCTGAAGGTTGGTCTAGGTAGTATTTGATGAAGGGAACAATGTGGAGGCATTGCATGGTGGTGAAACGTGACGGCGAAGGTGAAAACTAGCAGTGAAGCTATTAAATTATGAAGGCTTCAGGGCAATTTTTGGAGGGTTTTCCAATGGCCATCATTGGAACTAAGGGTACTGTTGGAAAACTTTGGGCGAGAGGTGTCTTTAGGTGGTGGTGTTGAATTTTCCAGCAGTGGTAGAGAGACAATTTTCTCTCCTCGACGCAATAATCGCACCTGTGCTACTGATTTGTGGTTTTGGAATTTCAATGGCGAATTTGAATTTTAGCTTAGTTATACCTTGCTATATATAAGCTATGCATGTTGTACCTTTGCTTATTTACCTTGGCACCTTGCCTAGAATCGAATTTTGGGGATGAGATGAGATGTTTATATATCAATGCATGTGTTGTTAAGCCCTATGCGAGGAATAAGAAATGTGAATTATGGACTCGAATTTATGCATAATGCCAAAATTGGACTTTAATTATGATATTGAGGATTATATTGTAAGTTTGAATGGTATTTGTTTAGGAATTAATTAGGAATTAACCACGTGTGTGGTTAGAATTATGTTATGACCATGATTTTGTATATAAGAATGAGATTAATCATGAAATTATGCAGTTTTGAGATATTAGGTTAAATGATGAAAGATTATATAAATGAGGATTAGTATATCCTGGCAAGTGAAATAGATGTGGAATTTAAGCCGTGCTTGGGTAAAATTAATGTTATTAGCTGATTATGAGACGATAGCATTGTTTAAGTTTTAAACTATCATGTTAATGGGTTAATTAGTAACTTTGGATTAATAATAAGCATGATGATGATATATTAAAGAGTCGAACATGGATTTTGACTGTAATCATGCTCTTCTGATTAGGTAATGAGGAGTTGGGAACTACGAATCAGTAAACTATTATTTTAACTGCATTACCGAGATAACTAGGTGAGGGTCTCCCACTTTGGGTTATTTGTAGCGCCCCCTCTAAGGACAGCACCTAAGTTGAGGCACTACTCTAATTCAAACTTATTTCCCAGAGTATAGTTCAAAAATAAGCCCATAAATTCAACCATCTTAAACTGAATACTGATACAATTCCATTAATACCTAATAATCCACAAAATAGAAATACCAAAAAAGTTCAGGGAACTAAGTCATATTATAGTTTCTGACAGATTAAAGCATCATTTCATCTTATACTACAAACTTCAAACAAAATAGATACATCACAAGGTTTGTAAGATCAACCAAACAGTTACAATTCCATACTTAATAACGGCTCCAGTCCTACTACAAAACAACTATATATATGTCATTCCATCTTGACGTCCAACAAAGCCCATCCCTGTCTGAATAATTATGAAATACAGGGGGATAAGTCCAAAGACTTAGTGAGGGATAGGTACAAGTAACAACAGTGTTTATCGAGGAGAAACTCAACTCGATAAGATATCACTTTCAGATGGAATATAACAAAATTTAGAAAAATAGACAGACAATATCGAAAAGCAAATAGAAAACTCTCCTGCCTTATTACTCCAAGAACAAATTACAGGCAAACAGAATCATGTAGGCAAATCAAACCCAAAGCATATGCATTCCAATAATAACTGTAAGACATGCATTGCAGATTCATCTTATACCAGATTGACAAATAGTTACCTAAGTGTAACAGCTTGGCATGTGACAGATGCCTATACGGACTGTATAGCGTACCGCTGATACCTAGGGAGAAATTCCTAGCATATCGCCCGTACCCAGGGGGAAATCCCTAGCATACAATTGGCACCCAGGAGGAAATTCCTAGCGTACCAGTGACATCCATGGAAAATTCCCTAGCATGCCCCTACATAACCAAACAGATTGCCCAGTATGGCCCTTAGCCCACATATCACCATATAGATAACAGAATAACCGCTCGTACAGATACCCAGGGGGAAATCCCTAGCGCACTATCAATTTCAAAGCAACAGATCATAACAGAACAGTATGCCGCCAAGGCAAAAGAAGAGAATAAATGGAAAGTAGATAAGCCAGCATGGCTAATAAACACAGAACTAATAACAAATATGCTGATAAGATAATCGATACAATATAGACAAACATATATTAGAATAACATATAACAAACAAAAGTTTTGAGCGCCCGAACAAACAGAAAAGAAAATTGACATCAAAAATAACCCTCACAGAGATATTCAAATCAGATAACAGATAATAGATAGCAGACAGATTTCAAATATAGATCAAAGTACGATTCAGAAATAGAGAAACCCACACAGGGGTTTATTCCAACAACAGATAAAAAATATAATGCTAGATTAGCAGACCCTCATAAGGGTTTCCAATAATTTAGAGTAGCTTAACAAAGTAATACCCAAAGTAGGAGACCCTCATAGGGGTTTTCAACAATATCAGAGCAAGTTAAATGAAGCAATACCCAGAGTGGGAGACCTTCACCTCTTGCAATCCCAACAGCAATAGCCAAAAGTCAATCTCACTGCTCGTTGGTGCCTAGCTCATCGTCACCTAATCAAGAAAATATGCCACAAGTCAAGCTTCTTCAAATTCAACATTCATGCATAAATTCCTAATCAAATTCTCATTCCAACACAATTTAACTTATAATGATTCCCAATATCAAAATTTATATTCAACTTATTATTAACCAATATACGAGTCCAAATTCATATCTCCCATTACCCTATTCCTCGCATAGAAAAATAATCATCAAAATACCTATATTAACTCAAAGGCTCGACTCAGATAAAACGAACAACTGTAAGCATGCATATATATATATAACATGCAATAATCACATAAAATATCCAATCTCACTAACGAATGCTCAGAATCACGAATCGAAAGCATCGGGATGATCACCACGTCGAAATAAGGAGACTATCTCCCAGTCACCACCGGACGCCGCCGACAGCCGTCGTCTACCGAAAAATGAAACTTTACCACCAAATTGTTCCTCTCATTGCAAGGATTCCAACGCCACCTTCTATTTCCAATTTCGAGCAAAGTACACACCAGAATGGGCCAAAAATTGCTACTTTCTCCTTTTCTCCGACAAGCTCCGATTAGCACTTGCCATCATTGGAATTGCCATGCAATGGTACCGTCGCGTTCCTCTTGTTAAGAGCTTCCTAACCCTACCCTCAGAATGGAGAATGGTCGCTAGAAAAGAAGAAACTCGGCAACCCCAAGACATGCAATCTTCGGCTCCTCCTCTGTCCGTTGTTGCTCCTTTGCCCGATTGGTGGTTCAGAGGTGGGGAAGATGTTGGTTGTGGTGAGGGGAAGAATTTGGTTGGTTGGAGTGGAAGAAAAAGTCGCCAGAAATGGGCCGAAGATGGTGATGAAGCTTCGGTGAAGAAGAAGAAAAAAAGAGGAAAAAAAGAAAGAAGAAGAAAAGGAAAGAAAAGTGGGAAGATAAAAAAAAGTGGTCTACTCGATTTTCAAAATCTAATTTTCATCTCTTTATATATATATATATATATATATAAATTTTAAATTATACAATTTTACCCCAAATTTTAGAAAATTATGATTAACCCCAAATTGATCAAAATATACACAATTAAGTCTATAAAAAATAATTTAACCCAAAAAAATTTTAAAATAATTAATAATGTGATATTCATAAAATTTTCAAATAACGATGAAATCGTATGTTATAAATAAAATAAATAAAATTTTAGGGGTGTTGCATTATTACTCTGCATAAACTTACTCATTACTTGTTGAAAACCCCTGTGAGGGTCTACCATTTGGCCTTGTTACATCATTTGTTCTTATGGCATAACCCCTGTGAGAGTTAATGTGCTTAATTATACCTGATTGTAACTTGCTTGATTGTACTTGCTCGTTCGTTTGAGATCCATACTTGATTATGCACTTGATCATACTTGCTAGTTTGATTGTATACTGCTATGTGGGTTAGTACCTGTATCACTCTATTGAGTTGTTATTGTTTATTTTGGCACCCAATACTCCTATCTTTCTTGATTGGTACTTGTTATGCTCGGTTCTTGGTATTGTTCTGTTATCAGATGCCTTGTTGGCATGTTCAATTGCTTGACTCGTACTTGTTGTACTTGTTGTACTTATCATACTTATTTAGAGATAGTACTTGGGCTGAGTGCTAATCCTATGTGGAATGCTAGGATACATAGGACATACCTTGCAATCCGTCTAGGTGTCCACGATACACTAGGAATTGTCTCTTGGGTATCGACAGTGCGCTAGGGATTTCCCCCTAGACATTGCAATGCTCCATATGTTTGTATGGGCACACCAATTGTATGTTAAGCTATCACGCTTGGAAGTACTTGTTTGAATGGTATAAGGTGAATTAATATGCATGTCTTACTAGTTCTAATGGAATACATATACTGTAAGGGATTGCTCATTGTACTTGCTTTTTCTTGTTTGTAACTGCTCTTGGTGTAATAAGACAAGAGAGCTTCCTATTATTATTATCATTCTTGCTTGAATCAGAACTGCATTTATACTGTTTGTTGATTTTAAAACTGTTAAGATGTTCTCTTTCCTTAACAAATTCCTATTACTGCTTAACTGTATATGCCTCACTAAGTCCATTAGACTTACCCCCATTTTCCTTAAATTTTGTAGACATGACTATATAGGAATGAAGGTTCTGACCTGACAGGAAGAGAAGCTCTCTTTTGTAATAGTTTATATACGCTAATGTACTTATGGGTCTTAAGAATCTTATATATGAACGCAGAGATGTTGTAATATGTCAGAATTACTATGAGTACTTTGGGATTGTACATATATGCTTCACTGATTTTTAAGAATGAACTCTTGATTTGATCCCTATTGTTTCATAAATAATGATTGAGATGATTTCCGCTGCTTATGGTATGACGGTATGTAAAGGGATTTTTTTGGGGGCTATTGTGAGTATTTCAAGCCCCGATTTAGGATTGAATTGTTTAATATCTCAACTTGAGGTTACCCTGAGTGGGGTGCCACACATCCCAAATATAAATTTATTAATTATATATTTTTAATTCATATTCTCAATTTTTAAATTTTTAAATTTTTATGTATATAATATTAGAATTATTTTATATGATATAATTTTTTAAAAGAATTCTTTATGTAGTTTTTTTATTACATTACATTAATGGGGACAAATTTGGAAAAATAATGTTAGTAGTGAGTATCAAACACATCACATGAGATTATTGAATATTACAATGGTGCCCAATGTATATGTCAATCTCTCCTATCAAACAGAATAATAAATAATTCAATATCACACGATCACCCACTATTACAATAGCCACTATTATCCAAATTCTATATCAAACGTGGCCTTAGTATTTGATGATGTTAGCTTGTTAGTTTCTTTATGAAATTTAGTTGAGGTTAGAGTATTGTTAGTTGAGTTTTCTTGTTCCAAGATTTACTTAATTTATTTTGAATACTTGGTGTTCTTTTGTTTAAATTTATGATTTTGGGTTAGATGACTTCTATTATTTGGGATCAAATTTCACGTCTCAAGACTAGATTAAATGGTTCGATTTTGGGGCTGACACGAGATCTATGCTAGCTAATTTCTATAGGATGATAGCTATTCTAATTTTGTTACAATGTCCTTTATAACATATCACAGTACAAATTTAGATAATTACTTCATGATTAAATAATATGTATAGTTGCCAATCAAGTTGAGAGGGTACAACGTATTATTTAATCATGAAGTAACGTATCGAGTTGATATAACGTATCACAGTACAAATTTAGACTCATTCTCAACTATATATTATTGAGTTTGTTCGAGCTTTTCACGGAAAGCTCAAGCTTCAAGTTAAGTCTATGCATGGAAATAGATTAGATTAAATTAGGTTTTGACTTAAATAGGCTAAGCTTGTTATGTAAATAATGAACTTGGGCCTAGATAGATAGGTTTTTTTTGTTAAGGTTAGGCCGAACCTTTTTAATAAATTCTAAAGTCTTAACTTGACCTGAAAGTCTAATAAAAGCCTATTTTCTACCATGATTTCAATTAAGTCTAAATATCACATAAATATACATTTTTAGTATGATTAAATTTATAATAGACCTTAATAAGAAATATGCAAAATGATAAACAGCAAATGCATAATTATGAAAAATTCAAATCATGTATAAAATATTATCATTTCAATAACAGGCAATACTAAACAACATAACATATTCTATAAAGGATTAATTAAAGAAATCAAATTGAATTAATTACTTAATATTATATCAATATTGTTGTACTTTTTATGTAAAGAATGATAAATAAGCCGGCCTGTTAGACTTTATAAGCTTTCAAAAAACCTAAATCTAACATATTTAACTAAAAAATGTTACTTTTTAAGCATTAACCTGACATTTTAATTAAATAAATTGGACCAAACTAGACCATAAGTAAGTTAGGTCATAGAATCTTAACGAGTGGTATAGCCTAATCCCATTCCTAGACTTAAGCCCAAGTGGAAGCGCCACCTTTCTTTTTTTAAAAACTTTTTAATATAGTTAATAAAACTATTTTAAATTTCAAAACACTTGAAAATAATAAAATTTAAAATCTAATCATACTAAAGAACAAAATCTTTAAACTTTAATTCACCGAATCTCTATAATAAATAAAACTCTATGCATGGCTAATATGTAAGCATTTCAATTTCCTTTTGGGGTCAAATTTAGTTTTTCTTTTTCTTTTTCTGTTTCTGTTTCTTTTTCTTTTTTACTAATTTAAAAATTTTCTATGTTATCATTGGAATTTATGAATTCATGGGTTGATATGTAAATTTTATATAGCTTAGAAAATTATATTTTATATTTGTTTTGTATATATTCAATATAAGGCTGTCAATAGATCAGATTTTAATCCGAATCTGATCTAAATTCAATCCAAATTTTAGAATTTTTATCCGATTAAAATATTCAATGGGCCAAATTCGATTATAAATATTCGTAATTCAAAATAAGTAGATCGGATATGGAATTAAGTGATCCTTTCCGTTAAAGATTCAAATCCGAACTTTAATATTTTTTATTAAATTAATATTCTTATATATAATATTAATAAAATTTTAAAATAAAATTGATATATTATATTGACATAATATATATATTAATGTCTATATTATATTATTAATATTGAGTCTTTAACCTAAAAAATAAAAAAAAATATTGATAAAATATCAAATATAACAACATATAATAATTCATCTATGCATTAATATAATGTGGAATAGGAATTTAGTATTAATATTTAACTTTTGGACTAATATATAATAAAAAATTATTAAAAATTCAAATATAACATAAATTTACTTTATAAATACAATATTTTATAAAATTTAAAAGGAAAAAGAAAAAAGTAAATCAGATCGGATTTTTTAATTGGATATCGAATTTGGATATAATACTAACTAATAAATATCTTATAGGATTTTAGGTCGAATTCAGATATAAATTTTCATAATTAAATTTGAATTTGGATATAGCAAATTCAATTCCAATCCAACCCATTGATAATCCAATTCAATATATACATAAATGTTTATAATGTTATTCTCTAAGTGCGAGCCCAAGCCCAATTCAAGCTGAGCTTTGCATAGATATTGGTCCTTGGGAGCCCAAGAATGCAAAACAACATATTGGGCTTTAGTGTAACCTTAATTGTGGTGCAATTTTACATATATGATTTGTATAAAAAAGTCATTTGGTTTCAGCCTAATTTCATTTTGAAATGTGACAAAATAAAGTGTTTTTTCATAATCATTTCTTTAAAAATTTCATTAAAGTCTTGATGTGACATAAAATTAAATTTTAACTATTATATTTAAAGATAAAATATGTAAAAGCACATGAACAATTTACTTTTTTCAACTCTTGTCGAAATTTTAAGACAGTGTCAACCTAAACTTATTTTTATGGGATAAAAGAAATAATATATTCTAATTATATTATTAAATGAATCAGCAAACCACCATATTAATAAATAAAAAAAATATAAAAAGAATCACAATAGAATACTTTTCTTAAAAAAAATTAATTTACACAAGCGCACAAAGTTAGAGGTTATTGGATTTTGAACCTAACTTCATACATACAAGTGTGAAGATTGCTATTAGGCCAATTAACCTCTCGGTACATTAACTTTTGCATTGTCACAATATGGCTTAGAACTAATGTTTTTATCACTATTGGCACAAAAAATTATCACTATAATTTGTTATATGACTTTCATTATCATTATATATGTATTACTAATTGTTAATAGTAAAATTTTTAATATTATCTTGTTATTATTAAATTTGTAAAAATTACAAAATAAATTTTTTTACCAAATAATATATATTATTTTTAGTGACATTGTTTTTTATTTTTACATATTATTCAAATTTTTAGTAATCTTCTTTATTTTTTTTAATAGTGATAGTCCAATTAAATTGCTCATCCCCTAGGGCATTTAACGAGCATTCTTTTTCTACGGAATTATAACGGTCGTCCATTCTTGCAATTGTTGAAGTAACGGAAATATACTACTTTAGGTAACAAACATGGTGGGGACCTCGGATTTAAGCATGAGGATTAGGGAGAAATTAATTGCTTTATTTGGGTCCGTGGACGCGTTTCTGATTGATTGGTCGATGGTGACATAGCCGTTGTGATTATCCAAAAGTTATTTACACGATCACAATGTTTGGTCAATTATGAGTCAATAAAACACCTTTTCAATAGCAAATGCAACCATGTGCACCGCTAAAGTCACCCTCACAATTTCTGCTGTCACGCTTGGATATATATGGAAAGAATTGATAAGATTGTATTGATATAATAAGATTACATTATTTAAAATAAAATAATATTATATTCAAAACTTAGAATTATACATTTTAAATATATATTTATTTTATCAATTTTTTGTATAGATATAAAGATTAAATAATTAGATTATTTAATTTACTAAAATACGTATTATAATAAAATAAGTTCAAACTCTAATATTTTCATTCATGGGTATGATTATCAAATGACTAATTTTTTTTTCCCACTCTCATTTTGGATTACACACTCTAGACTATCTTAAGGAGATTAATTATCAATTGAAAATAAAATTATAAACAAAGTCCTTTATCTATCATAAACTTTTTTCACTTTATCGAAACACTTGATGGGACTTGATAATATAATCTATCAAGGCCCATCCAATAATCCAAACGTGCCAATTATTCTTCTTCTTTTGTCATTTCTTTTATTAGATAATGTTCCGGAGTTATCTAGACGAAATTGCAATATTTTGTCAATTCTAATTTAAGAAAATTCGTTTTTGCTTCTCTTATATTATAACCAACCACCAATGTTCTCACTCTTCTATAATTTCTCCGGATATGATGTGTTATTCTTTTTGTAGATAATGTCCAGGAGTTACTTATGAGATCGGAGTATCTTTGGTGATGAAGATATTGAATTACACTAAAATAATTTAAGGTGACTTATGGAATGAATATACAAGTTCTAAATAGAAGAATAGTTATTTGTACAAGATAATCATACCTAATGCTGTTGTATCAATGTCTAATGCAACAGGCGGTTCTCCAAAAGCATTTTTCCACAGAGAGTTATACTAAAATTACTAGGGACTATCAAATTAGTGCTCTGTTGTGGCTGCTTTAAGGAATATCAAGGGGCAATTTGGGTTTTGTTCAATTCTAATGGTTCTTTTTACTTTATTTTTTGGTTCTCGAGTCCTTTATACTTTTGCTTAATAATTTTTAGTTGCATTAATTAGTTTTTATATTTTCTACATCATAATAAGAGTCTCTTACATTGGAAGTCATCCTATGTTTGGAGAGCCATTCCAAACCTTATAAGGCCACCTTTAATAATCGTTTCTGCATAATATTTTAAAAAATATAATTCATATTTTGAAAATTTGACATGTATATAAATAGAAAAATCTTCTTGTTATTACTCCAAATTGTGAATTCCTGAAGTGGTAAATGTTATTACACATATTAAGTGGTGTCTTGCACTTTTTCCTATTTTTCGATGCTTTTCCGGTGTCATTGAAGCCTGGCAATTGGAAATTGAAATAGTGTTCAAATTTGATAAGGGTTTCATCAGTTCCCATTTTGGGTATTCCAACAATTTAATGGGTCCAAATAAAACAAAGCAATGAACTGAGGATCATGATGAATAGTGGTCCAGATGAACCCATGCTTAGCCGCCTATAATACTTTGATAAGATATATATAGGATTTTCAATGGGTCGAATTCGTATTGGATCATATTAGATCAAGTTCAAATTCAGAATTAATATACTAAATTTAAATTCGATTCAAGATTTATCGGATTTATAGTTGGTATAACCATATCCGGATCCAAATAAAAGTTGAATATCTGTCAGATATTCAAAAAAACTCAAATCCAAATATTTCAAAAATCATCATATATTTATTATTTTTCTAAAAATTTAGTAGAGTCCAAATTCAAAATGTTTATCCTTAAAAAAAATACACAACAAATTAATGAATAAATTTTCAAGTCTATTAATCACTTAAAAGCAACAATAGAATTTAAGTCAATCACATTCATTTACTGGATCATTACATTTTAGGTTCAATTGCTAATAATAGTACTTATTTGATATTATAAATACATAGTTATACATGATTCTTAATCAATTAACTATAAACTCAAAGTTCTATAAAAAAAAAAAACTCATTCTAATCAAATCGAGATTTGTATTGCATTCTTGCTATATTATGGCATTCAATTCTTACTCATTATTTTTTTCATATAATTTTTTATTATAAAAATTAAAAAATAAGTGATATAATTATGATGTAAATAAACTCAAAATCTAACAATTTATATAAAAAACACATGATTTCATATATTGCACAACAGTTCATTACTTCTTTCATCCAAATATATACTTTGGCATTACTATAGGACTATGTATATATATGTATAATACTATATATGTATAATATTAAATATATTCGAATTTGGATTATTAATGGATCTGATCGAGCCATATCCATATTTGCTTCATTTATTTCGGATTTTGAACTTTTTTAATCGGATCATATCCATCAAATCTTTTATCGGTTAAAGATCCTAAATAATCAGATCGAATTCGGATTAAAATTCGCTCCATTGACAACCCTAGATATATATATATATATATATTGATGGAAAAAATGTAAATTTAGTCTTGTAATTTGATTCTATTGGCAAAGTAGAATTTTAAATATTCAGACCTTATAAAAAGATACATTATCTATTGAAATTTAGCAATTTAAATATAAATTGGGCTCAAATTTCATTTTCTTTCAGTCCAATCCTACATGGCATCCTATAGGGCGCCACATAATGCCATGTCAGCAAGCTCTTCCCCCTAATTTTATGCTTGGCCGTTGATGTGGCATTTGCAATTGACACATCAAAATAAAAAATAAAAAAAAGGCTAAAGTCCACTAAAATAAATTAATAAATGCCATATGTAAAATACTTCAATTAAATTCAATTTAACTAAAAAGCACAATAAGTTAAAAAATAAAAAAAATCTAAATCTATATAACATATTTTTAATAATTTTTAAACTTCAGAAATACAAAGAGATCTAAAATAATTTAATTAAATATTTTAATAATTAAAAGGGAAAAATACAAAATTAGTCCTGAAACTGGTAAATTCTGACTTTATCTTTTCAGGCCACAATTTTAGTATATTAACTTTTGAATTTTGATAATTTGAGAACAAATTTAGCCCAAAATCATTTGCAACCAGCCTGATCCTACATCGCACATGATATGGCGCCACTTGTCCTCCTTTTATCCTAGGTGGCAATGATGTGACAATTCAACCTGCCATGTTGCAAAATATAAAAATAATAAGTAAAAAATAAATTTATATATAAAAAAATAAATAAAAATAAAGACATAACAAATAAAAAAGCCAAAAAAATAAAAATATATACATACAAATATATATATATATTTTAAATATATATACATACAATATATACATATAGACTAACCCCCCCCCCCCCCCCCGGCCCCAAAACACCCGCCACAACCATGGTTGCCGGCATATCTGGACTGTCTAGATTTGTCGGCTACCAAACCAATGTTGAGGCGATAGCTAGCCAAGCGGTGGCCTACCTCAATTGTTGGCTAGCAGCCAAGTTAAAAGGAAGGTAGGGAAGAAGTGGTGTGGTGGGTGGGGGGTGGCGCTTAGCGGCCACCTACCTCGACTGCTAGCTAGCAATCAAGTTGGGGGAAGGAGGGAAAAAGGGTGGGGGGGTGGGGGGTGGGCACCGGAGGGGAAGGGTGGGTATTTTTTTAATTCTTATTATATTTGAATTCTTTATTTATACTAATTGAATAATTGAATTATTTTAAAATATTTTTTATTTTAATATTATTATGTAATTAATAATTATATAGTTGTGTAATTTAGCAAGTGGAATACATGTGTGTGTGTTTATATATGTGAATATATATACACTCTATATGGGATAGACTTAAATTTTTATTGTTTAATTTTTATTTCATTTTTAACTTAATAAATAGTCAACAAAATTTATTTAAACTTCTAGATATTTTACTATTTTAACATTATTAAATATTTTAACTTAATATTATTAAAATTATATGGCCTAACATGATAAATTAGATTTTTAAAAAATTTTAGATGATATATTCGTATGAAATTTTTTTTTATAAATTTGAAGGATATTTGATATTTTAAATTCTAATGTGTAAGTTTTAAAAAAAAATTAGGACTCAATTCATTTAATTCTATAATTTAGTAAGTGGGATACATGTGTTTGTGTGTTTATATATGTGAATATATATATATATATACTCTAGATAGGATAGACTTAAATTACTATTGTTTAATTTTTATTTCATTTTTAACTTAATAAATAAAGTCAACAAAATTTATTTAAATTTTTAGATATTTTACTATTTTAACATTATTAAATATTTTAACTTAATATTATTATAATTATATGGCCAAAAGTAATAAATTAGATTTTTAAAAAATTTTAGATGATATATACTTATGAAATAAAATTTTATAAATTTGAAGGATATTTGATGTTTTAAATTTTAATGTGTAAGTTTTAAAAGTTTTTGAGGAGTCAATTCATTTAATTCGATAATTTAGCAAGTGGGATATATGCGTATGTGTGTTTATATATGTATAAGTATATAAATATTTTTCTAGATTATCTATTTTTTTTTATCTTTTTGCTTTTTTCAATTTTTATCTACCTATTTTTTAACTTTTTGTGCAAATTTTTCTTTCTTTGTTTTTCTGTCTAGCAAAATACATGGCAAAAGGGGTTGCCACACCACATGCCACGTAAGGGAGATGTTGTGACGTGGCACCACGTAGGATCAAGTTGGCTACAAATGACTTCGAGTTGAATTTATCTTTAAATTGTCAAAATTCAAAAATCACTATACCAAAATTGCGACCCGAAAAAATAATGTCAAAATTTGCCAGTAAAATATAATTTTTGGAACAAATTTTGCATTTTTTCTAATTAAAAATAGAATAAAATAAGATTAAAAAGATAAAATTTAAACCTATCATCTTAAAAATATAATTTTAATTGTATACTTGACAATATTTGTTAATTAAAAAATAGATAAATGAATCTCCTCCGCTCAATTCCCCCGCCCCAAAGCAACACCTTTCCCTTTTCCTAAGGCGATGGCAGCAGGCCGCCTCTTTCTATTCCCTTTCCTTTCCCGCGCCCCCACCAAAGCAATCTGGCCGCTGATCATAGCGATCCCCACCTTGTCACGGACTGTTTGGCCAGCGGTTATCCCCCGCACAGAAATAGCACCGTCGGCCGCTGGGCGATGTTTATATACCATATATATTACAGTTAGATATATATATGTATGTGTTTATATGTATGTATATGTGTATATATGAATATAAATATCTTTTAAATTTTTTTTTAGTTTTGTTTGATTTTTTATTTTATTTTATTGAGGTGGCAAGTGGATATGTCATATTAATCGCCACATAAATAAATAGAGCTTGCTGACAAGGCATCATATGGCGCCCTGTAGGATTCCATATAGTACCGGGCTAAATGAAAGTAATTTTGAGCTTAATTTGTCTTCAAATTTTCAAATTTTTTAAGGTGGTGTGTTAATTTTGTGACTCAAAAAGTTAAAGACATATTTTATCATTAAGATCAAGTTACACGATCAATTTTATATTTTTTCCTATATTAATTACACTTTGTCATTGAATTTTTGTTTTAATGAAATCAAATGAAATATTTTATTAGAAATATCATCACATATGCTACTCAATCCAATACATCGGCATTCAATTAACTCGAGTCATTATAAATTAATTTTATGACCATATTATCTTAAATCTATATTAAAAACAATATAATAATTATTTGATATATAATCATAAAATTAATTTTTAATTACATAAGCATAAAAAGATAATAATAAAATTAATTTGAAATTATAAGATCATTCAAATTGATGGAAATTTCATATACTAACAAGTGGCGTGTACATAAAATATTTTTTTTAATAAAACAATACTTTACTACACACAAATAAGAATTTAAACATAAAATATAATATTTTAAAATATTTGAAACAATTAAATACACATCTTGGCAAAACTCAAAACTCAAAATATGCCGTGTTTGGATTGCTTTCATGACATATTTTTAATTTTCAGTATTTTTAAAGTTGGAAAAGCATTGATTGATTTTTATATAGAAATGAAAATATATTTGGATGATTTATGTGAAATGTAGCGAGAATAGGTATATGATTAGAAATTTATTTAAATTATAATTTTTAAGGAAGGAAAGATGTGGGTTTTTCTTTTTTTCTTTTCCATTTTTTTTTGAAAAGATATGTATACTAATTAATATTATTATAGTAATTTATGGATGCTTTTACATAAGATTTAATTGATTTTGATGGATGTGACATAGGATAGTAGGATAAGTTTGAAAATAAAAATGAGTATTATTTCTAGTGAAAAATGGGCTAAAACAAATGTATTTTCAGTGGCAAAAACATAAATATTCAAAATATGGTTGTTAAAAACCATCCAAACGGGCTTAGTATTTCTAGTAGTGAAATATTAATTCTATTAGAAAATAGAATTAAAGGGTGTTTGAAAATATTTGACAAAAATTGAAGTCATTAAATGGGGTGAGCAAAAGAGACCAACATTAATTTCTTCATTCATATTATAGTTGTTGAGTCTGAAAAATAAAAGGACAAGTCTCATCACAGTGATTAGAGGATACATCTAATCGTTCATCTCTAACATGACACGTTTCCTTACAATTATATGATCAAGGAGATCGCCCGACTAGAGAGCAAGTTTATTCTTCTTCCACACTATGATGTAAGAACACTGTGAAAAGTTAGACCATGTAATATAAACAACATTCCAACGTCGTATTGAAAAAAAGAAAAAAAAAATTGAGAGATAAAAGTTTGTGTCACTCTCGTCCGTAGGAGATCTTCATTTTCCATTATATAAGGAGCTGTCTACTGCTATGGAAATATAACACGTTCTCTTAATTTAAGCTGAAAACCAAATCTTAGTGGGAAGCTTTAGAATATGGCATCGAAGAACGTGGGCCATATGAATGCCGGAGATGGTGAAAATAGCTATGCCAGAAACTCAGGCCTTGCAGTTCTCTCTCTCTCTCTCTCTCTCTCTCTCTCTCTCTCTCTCTCTCTCTCCGCGTGCATGCATGGGCTTATATTCATTCACTGATAAATTTTGTTATATATCTTTGATTCTTGCAGAAAGTTGTGATATCAAAAACATTGCCAGTTTTGAATGAGACCCTCAAAGAGATGTTTGGTTCTGATATTGAAGGCTTCCCTAGATCATTGAAGATAGTGGATCTGGGTTGTTCTTCAGGGCCAAACACCCTTTTAATCATATCCCACATCCTGGATAAAATTGAAGATATCTGCCTAACCAACAATAATATTATCAACAATCCTGAATTTGAGGTTCATTTGAATGATCTTCCAGATAATGACTTCAACAACCTCTTCAAATTGCTCCCAAGTATCATGAGCTATGGTAATAAGGAGAAGAGACACTGCTTTTTCAATGGTTCGCCAGGTTCTTTCTATGGCAGGCTATTCCCAAGCAACACCCTTCACTTTGCTTATTCTTCCTATAGTCTTCACTGGCTCTCTCAGGTATTAATTTCTCGACTTAAATTTCTCCATCAATCAATGTCAGGTATTAATTGCTCGACTTAAATTTCTCCATCAATCAATGTAATGGATAGCGTACCCGTCCATCCGCTGACACGTATTTGATAGCAAAATACGTAATCATTGAAGCTCCTTAACTTTCTTTGAGACTTGGGAATCTGAAGATTGTGAAGATTAATAAAGATTCAATCTTTGTCAAGTTTTACAGATTACTGGGTTAATTAAGAATTTTGTAAAGTAACAATTATGGTTTCTAAATGATATATAGATTCCTGAAGGATTGGAGAACATGAATAAAGAAAAAATATGCACGGCAACAACAAGCCCTCCGCAGGTATTTGAAGCATATTCAAAGCAATTCCAGAGAGACTTCTCCACATTTTTAAGCATGAGAGGTAAGGAAATAGTACCTGGTGGCCGTATGGTTCTGACATTTATAGGTAGAAGTGTTGAAGATCCCTCCTGTGAAGATAGTACGGCAAATCTCAGTTTACTTTCAAAAACACTTCTTGACTTGGTGGCGGAGGTATATATAAAATATATAAATACTCATGTACAGAAATTTATTCACACCGTTCACACCTTAAGTTTTGCTCTCTTAGTTTCTTACATCAGTTAACTGATCTGTCTTAGGGGCTAGTCAAGATGGATGATTTGTACTCATTTAACGTGCCCATTTACACGCCGTCTCCACAAGAAGTGGAGACATTGGTTCATAATGAAGGGTCCTTCAATTTGAACAAGCTACAAGGGTTTTGGGTCCGTTGGGATGCCCGTGACAACGTTGTATATGATCCAGAAGATACATTTTTCGAGAAATACAAGAATGGGAAGTTGGTGGCCAACAACGTTAGAGCTTTCATGGAGCCAATGCTGGCGAGGCATTTCGGGAGCTCTATTATTGATGAACTATTTGGAAGATATGCTGGTAAAATGGGCGAGCACCTCTCCACTGAGAAATCATCATACTTCAATATAGTCATTTCTTTATGTAGGAGATGAAAGGAACATCACTTGGGTGCCAAAAAGATGAAGGTCTCAATAATATTGATATGAGATATTCTTGTAGAAATGGGACGCAACAATAAGTGATTCGATGTGAAGGGATTACAACTAAGTTTTCATGCATGTTGTACTTTATTTTAAGTGATAATAATTCTGTCTTGACTTATTGTTAAGACAACCAATATTTCATAACATGCTTAGTAATAATGTTGTTCTATCGATCATATTCAACAAATTATTAAAACTGTTATGCATATTGAGACCGGTTGCTAGCTTGTTTGAACATTCCTAAATATCTCTTGGTGTCATTATTATTCATTTGGGAAAAATGCAAATTATCTTCCTGTATAATTCATAATTTCCTAATAATTCCTTTTATAGAAAATGTAGTCTAATTAATGTTGTGTTCTTTTTCTTTTTCTTTTTCTTTTAATAAAACTGAAAATCTCCTGTTGGGTACATAAATTGTCTAAAATGCGCTTTTGTAAGTCAAATGATTTTGCTCTCCGCTTTGGATAAAAGATCTTCTTTTCTCCATCTGTAGATCTATAGTTGAGCCAAAAAAAAAAAAATGGGAAATGCAAAATAGGATATTACAAATATGGAGCCATTAGAATTCCAACCTTTTAACCAAATCCATTTTTCACGCAGGCAAAGTCCTAGTCTTTTAACCAACTCCATCTGATTGAGAGATCCATCGCCATCCAAATCTCCTTCCTTTGACACACTCCGCATCCAGCTCCTCGCATTCCTGCAAACCCAAAATTGCCCAATTCTTCTTCAAGCTCTTCAATATTATCACTGCCTTCTCACAATCCATCAGCACCCAAAATCCTTTACCCAGCTCATTCATAAACCCAACTTCTCCACCATAGACGGAAAATAATCCCCCAATACAACATAATTATCAAATTTTCTTTTACCCATTTTATATATAATTTCTCTATCTACGTTAGAATTTGATAATGTGCAATGGGTTATTGCCATACAAAGAAAAAGGGGAACAGGTGTCTTATATACACACACATTCGGGGAGATGATAATGACTGGCAAGGCAAGGCAAGGAAAAGAAAATGAAGTTCTTGTTTCGATTTGCTTATGCGAAAGTTCTTTTGCCTTTTCTTTTCTTTTTTTTTTTTTTCCAGTGAGTGAAGGGAAGGGTTTTGAAATAACCTCAATTTTGGGTGTATCTTTCCTCTTGTAAAGTATGAAGGAATGAAATGAGGGAAAATAGATGGCTGAACAGTGCACAAATCTTGCATAATACACTGAAGGGCAAATTGGTCATTAATCTTTTGCAGCCCGATATAATGAAAATTCAATTTAGGGTGACTGAGGCAATTTAAAAAAGGAAAAAGAAAAAGCAAGATACTAATGAGACTCCATTTATTTCACAAATAAAAAATTATATTTTTTGTCATGTAATTTTGTGCATTATGAAATTTTATTCTATAATTTGCAAAATTGCAATTTGACCTAAAAAGTTGAGCTAGCATGTTAGCGAAGGCAAAAATTGGCGCTGGAACAAAGTTAAAAATAATCAAATTGGACCCATTCTGACTCTGCTGTGCCAGTTCATTTTTTCCTACTAATTTTTAGAACTCTAATAAAAAATAAGATAAATGTGATGAATTTTTGGTACATACAAAATTGAAATTGTAATTTTACAAATTATAAAATAAAATTACGAGTGAGCAAAATTACATGAAGAAAAATACAATTTTCCCAAGAGTTATCAAACAATTATTAATTGCACTAGGGTAACATGCATTTGGCCCTTATTAATCTCTTACTTAAGCAAACAATTACATTGAAGAATGATGACTCCTCTCTAGATAGATGCTCACCCAGTTTATTTTCATACCTTGCGTATTTGTCATCCACAACGGAGCTACGTACCAAAGTGTCTAGCCAAGATCGGTTCTGTATAAGCCCGAATAAAATCGGATACCAGTTTCCCCCTCCTGTATTTGTCATTAATATCGCCATTTTCAACATGTGCCTCCCGGGGTACTAGAAAATCCTCCATTTTGTCCAGATTAAAGTACCCTTCACTGTGACTTACTGCCTCCACTTCTTGTCTGCTTGGTGTATATATAGGCAAGTTGAGTGAATGCAAATAAGCCTTCTTGATGAGACCTTGAATAATTTAAAAATAGGGATGGAATAAGAGGGTGTTTGGCTAAATTATTTAAAAAATCTTATTAATTCTCACAACGTATAAGATATTTTTGAAACTTATAAGATACTAGATTTTATTTTTAAAATAAGTAATTAAAGTATCTCAATATAATAATATCTTGAACTTATAAGATGTTAAAAATGACAATTTTCTAATTAAAATAGTTAAAGTAAAAGGTGCTTATTGGAATTTCAAGAAAGTTAAGATCTTCTTACTTTAACATTTATTTTAAATTCTCACAAGCTTCTTTTTTTAAAAAAAAAAACTTACCAAATACAGTTAAGCATCTGATAAGCTCTTAAACTACTCATAAGACGCCTTGAGAAGCTTATAAGCTCATTCAAGTAACCCTCTAAATCACTAATGATCCTCATTACCAAATAACCAAACCATGTACATTGGTGTGTCCCATAATTTCTCATAAGAAGGTCACCATCTACTTGTGTAATGCTTTGTGAACCAATTGCCCTTTCGATGGTATAATCCATGGACCCGTCATTTCTGTAGCAACAGAAGGGTTTTAGTTTGACTAGCATTTAGGTGAGGACTGTGGTGATGGGCTTGCCTTTGAACAATAATTATATTTCAAGCCAAACAATTTATAACAACAAAAGACTCCTATGGTCACACCCAATTAATAGTACCTATGCTTTAAATGAACATTCTACACCTATAGTAACACTCAATAAGCAATAGCTATTTTCAAATTGGACATCTGAAATTGGTATATTGGTCACCCATTCTCTAGTCTTTTAAACTATCCACACCACACCACCCAAAAAAAAAAAAAAAAACGAAAAGAAAAGAAAAGGAGAAATAAATACCTCATTGGTCATGTCAAGAATAGGATTTGCAAGCAATATGAAATCTGCACAATCATCTT
Source organism: Jacaranda copaia (assembly GCA_014898725.1). NCBI lineage: Eukaryota > Viridiplantae > Streptophyta > Magnoliopsida > Lamiales > Bignoniaceae > Jacaranda > Jacaranda copaia. The sequence continues at coordinate 841,000 of JACGDI010005654.1, forward strand.
TCGACGAGGGATCTGCTCAGCTTCTTCCAACAAATATCAAAACCATACGGCCGTCAGGTATCATTTCTTCACCCCTTGAGCTGAGGAATGTAGAGAAATCTTTTTGCGCTATTGCCTTGAGTATGCTTCAAACACCTCTGACAGACTTGCCATCGCCATGTGTATGATAGCTCCATTGCTCTCGATCCAGTCCTTTAGGAACCTATGATTTTTTCATAATCGTTAACGTTATAAATGTTTCAGAAACTAGAGGATTATTTCCTATAGAAATATGCTACCTGATCTTATGCAGTTGTGCTGATTTGTTCTTACAACTTTTTCTACTGCAATAGTTCTAAGAAATTATGAGAAATTCAACAAGAATGAAGTGAAAGACGCGCAAAATTTACGTTATTGAATACGACTCAATTGAATATCTGCGTGCATGAGCAAACAGAGTGATTCCATTAATTGACTAAAAAAGGACTTGAAATAATTTTCCATTAGTTGCTATTTAGAAAAGCACGATTAAATAATTTTATTTTTCTTTTAATGTTTTAATGGATTCTGCTTGAAATAAAATTTTCAGAAAGTGATAATATTTCTTTGGTTGAATGCAAATATTATAATATTATGTTTATAAAAGTACAATAAATTAATCATATATTCGTAGTTTCTTTTGTTTTACTCAAAAATTTAATTAAGCGAATATGCATCGTGCACAACACAAGATTTAAGCCAGCTAATCACTGTATGATCATAGCTATTGTAATTTTGTTATTATGTCCTTACAGCGTATCAAAGTACAATTTTAGAGAATTAATTCATGATTAAATAATAAGCAGAGTTGCCAATCCAGTTGAGAGTACCGACTCTGCCTATATGCTCACGCTCGGTACACTTCGAAATAATAAAATTTAAATTCCATTCGCACTTACGGACAAAATCGTTAAATTGAAATTCGCGAAGTCAAAATAATAATTATCTTTATAATAACCAAAGTAAATTATGTTTCAATTTCCTTTTGGAGTTAACTTTAGTTTTTCTTTTTTCTTTTTTCTTTTTCGGTAATTTAAAAAATCTCTATTTTGTCATTGTAATTTTTGAATTCTTAGATGGATATGTAAATTTCATATAACTTAGATAATTATATTTTATATTTGTATTTTTGGTATTTAATATATACATATATCCCTATAATTTTTATTTTCTAAGTGCGAGGCGAAGCCCAATTAAATCTGAGCTTTATATATAGGCTATGGTCCTTTGGAGCCCAAACATGCGAAAGATCACATTGGGCTTTATCATAGCCCCAATACTAATGCATACTTTTACTTACTTGATTCGTATAAAATATCATCTTTAATTTTTTTTTTATTTCAGCCCAATTTTTTTTTTTTTTTGAAATGTCATAACAATAGTGTGTATTTCTAAAATCATTTCTTTAACAATTTCAATAAGTTCATGATGAGATATAAAATTAAATTTTAACTACTATATTTAAAGATAAAAAATGTAAAAATACATAAAAAGTTCACTTTTTTCAACTCTTATCTAATTTTAAGATGTGTCAAACTAAGCCTATTTTTGCGGGACGAAAGAGATAATATATTTTAGTTATACAATCAAATACATTAATCATGGCATTAGAAAATAAAAAATATAAAAAGAATCGTGATATTAATGAGTAATATATATTTGGTACAATAAATATGGATAAATTTTTGTATAATCCACATAAATAGGATGATAAATGGCGTATTACAATTTTAAAGTTACTTACTTGAGAAAAAAAGAGGGGTCCATTTGGAAAGAAAACATATTAGCAATCAATTACCCGCCCATGTGAATTTGAAAACTCACCGACGAAGATTTTTAACTTTTTTTTTTGGCGTGTTTTTCTTCTCTTTTGGACTTTGCCTGGGACTAATTTACAATTTACCCTTCAATTTTCATGGGTAGTTTAGGAAAATTCATATTTTATTGGACTAATTTGAAAATAAAAAAGTAGAGAATTGTCCACTACGTTTGCACGCACATTTCCTGAAATAAACTAGATAAATAAATAATCATTCCGATGTAATTAATTACAACTGTTAACACATTTTTTAAATAAGTGAATATTCTTGATTTTTCATTTCCTTTGTTCTTTTTTAAGACTTAATTATCTTCATCGTAATAAAATTATTTGATTTCCTGTTTTTAAAAAATAAAATGAAGATGAATATTCCATAAAATAAATTATCTTGATTGGTAAATGATTCTATTTTCTTTAAGTACCCTCCCAATCCCATCCACTAATTTTTATTTATTTATTTTATTTATTCATTTATTAAGTATTAATTTTAATATTGCTCGAACTGATTAATTTTTTACTTATTATATTTATTTAAAATTATTAAATTATATTGCCTAGCTAAAATTATTTAAATTATATTACTATAATTAAAGTTATCAAATTATGTATTTAAAATTATTAAAATTACTAATGTTAATTCTAAATTATTAAGTTACTTAGTTTTAAATTTTTTAAAATTATATTGTAAATTGTAAATTATCAAATTAATTGAATTATATTTATTATTTTAATACTATAAAGTACGTAATTTGAAATTATAAAATTATGTCTTTTAAGAGATTGATTTAATTTAATTTTTATTTTTTAATTAATAAATCAGTTTAATTAATTTTATTAAATTATTTATATATGTTTATATTTTTAATTTGTTATTTAAAAATCACCTTGAATTTAATATGTAAATAACTTTGTTAATAATAAAATATAGATAATTTAAATTATGTTAAAATTACACAATAGTATAAAAAGATATTATGAATAGGTTCAAGGGCTTTTTTGTATCCAAAATAATGTGAACAATTATTGGTGGGTATTTTTGAATTTTCACATAAATTTTTGGACGATATCAATAAATTTGTTGATGGAGGCTACTAAATTTTTAAAAATTTCAAATAGAATGAAATTAGGGAGTCAAACTTTAGGGGTTTTTATGTAAGTAATCCAAATAAAAATTGATTTGAATTAATTATCTTTTTAATTCAATATTTTAAAGGTTTTTTTAAATAAATCATGTTTATTTTTTATTAGTTAATAATTCTATATTCAACTTCTTCATTAACCAAGAAACCCAAGATTAAATTTCAATAAATTTTATTCTAATAATAGCAATAAGTTGCATTTACTATTAATAGACAAATTACACATTGTAAAAAAATAAACAAAATATTCTTATCATAATTTTAGACTATGACTAAAATTAGTCACCTATAAGGATGACTAACACTTCACAAACTCCTATTCATTAAATAGTGAAAAGTAAAAGGGGATATTAACCCTCATGCTTGATTTGGACAACAATATTATATTTAAGGGGAAAACAAAGATAATTTATCCTTAACTTTCAAATTAAACATTTTATTTTTACTTTTCAATATCTTGGAATCCAAACTATTTTTAATATTTGACTGATATTTAATGGATAATTTAGTAACCTTTTTTGTAATATAAAACGTGATTTAATTTTAAATTAATCTTTAAACACACTAGGCAATATATAATATTTAACACCAATCTACCTAAGTTAAAAATTCCAAAAAATTCAAATAAAATATATTAATCCAAAGCAAAAGTTCTCATCAATCAAATGATTGTTAGAAGAATCATGCCGAAATCTAGACACTAATTTCTTCCTATCCAATTGATCAGAAATGATTAATCAAAGATCGCTATTAATATTTAAACACAAATATATTGCTCTTTAATTTTTTTTATGTTGTTTCTGTTATCAGTTGCGAGTTAATTATACTTTTTTATAAATTAACTTATTAATTATTTCCAAACTTACAACTTATATTTTTAATTTATAATCACCTAGAAGAACTAACTTTTTTGCACCTAAGTCATATTTATGTAATTAAATTTTTGAGTGGATGGGGTTGAAGTTAGAGCCCCCATCGTTTAATACCAAGAAAGTTCAATATTTTATAGGGTGAACCTCAATATCCGCGAGGCCAGCTGGTTGATATAATTGCTGTCAAGTGGACGACAAAACCTTGGACTTGCTTAAAATCAGCATAAAAGTTGTTGCAACCAAATAGGAGATTTGCGAAACACACTAAGGTGATAATAATATTTATTTTATTGTTATTAATAATATCTTTTAAGTGATAATAATTTTTTTATATATACATTTTTGAATGTCGGATCTCAAATTTTATGCTTATATGTATGAGAATGATGCTATTAAGTCAATTAATTACTTAATAAGGATTTTGTTTAAAATAAATAAATAAATAAATTTATACATGCACATAGTAAGAGGTAATTGGGTTTTGCACCCAACTTCATGCATAAAAGTGTGAAAATTGCCAAGGGGTCAATTGACCTTTTGACACAATACTTTTATGCTGTCACAGTATGACTTAGAACTAATGTTTTTTTTCACTATTGGATCAAAAAGTATCGCTATAATTTGTTACTTGATTTTCATTATCGTTATATATGTATTATTAATTGTAAATAGTGACATTTTTAAGATTATTTTGTTACTATTAAATTTGTAAAAATTACAAAATAAAATTTGTTACCATTTAATATATTATATTTGTAGTGACAATTTTTGTACTCTTACTTATTATTTAATTTTTTAGTGATCTTCTCTATTTATTTATTTTTTAATAGTGACGATACAGTGAATTTGTTGATCCGCTAGTGCGTTTAGCATTCTTCTTCCGCGGACTTATAATGGTTGTCCATGCTTGCAATTGTTGAAGTAATAGAAATATAATATAATGTTTTAGGTAACAAACATGGTGGGGACCTCGGATTTAAGCATGAGGATTAGGGAGAAATTAATTGCTTTATTTGGGTCCGCAGACGCGTTCTGATTGGTCGAAGGTGACATAGCCGTTGAGATTATCAAGAAAAGATTAATAATTAATTAATTAATTATGTATTGTGTCGGAAAACGACAAGATTAAGTACAAGTCATTAGAAGAGATCCACAGGAGCACTTACTTGGGGAGGATGCAAAAGATAATGACAATTTTTGCTTTGAAATGTTCTCAATAATCAGTCCAAGTTGGTGACTTAAGCAGATGGGATTGCACAGCTTTATGATATTAATTAGCTTTGGCATTATCACATGACTCATTTGCCCTAATTGAAGTTGTCTTGAAAACATGTTGTCCTAATCAAGGGGATTTGAGAAATCCATGTAGATTTAGCTTTGTCTTAATGGTAATCTTTTGTGCGCTCGAAAAATATTATAATATAAAAGAAGTCTTATTATTATAATATATCGATACTGACCATTGATTACTATTAATTTAGTATATAAAGTATTACTCTAATTTAATGCACAAATTTTAATATAGTAAATTAATAATGCAAAAGAGAACATAATGATTTTCCTTTACTTTGTTACAATTTTTTTCCAAGAGGCAATTTGACTTGAGTTTGATTGATTAATTAGTATTCAAAAAGTTAATAGAATTAGAGAAAAAGTTAGAAGGACAGTTGTTACAAATGGTCAAACCATGGAATAGAAATAAATCAATAAGAAGTTTCTTGCCATGGGGTTACAGACAAAGAAATAAGAGAAAATCCATTCACACTTGAGCTTTTTGTGCCTAATATACTCAAGTATTATTGGTAACAACTCTTTGATTATTATTATTATTCCTCTTAAATATAATTACATAGTATAAGGGGAAAAATTGATTCTTGGGTAGCTATGTTTTCTATTTACCAAAAAACTTCAATTCAAGATTGGATTCTATTCTTCCATTGAAGATGAACAATTCATCACTTTATAGCATTTTCGGTAATTGACCGATTGTGAAAAAATTATTATTATTTTATATGACGGTAAATAATTGTTATCAATGTTGAAAAGATAGACTAAAATATCTAACGCTTTAATTTTGATAGCCGGTTAAATAAAATCAAATTACGAGAAAAAGTCGTAGTAAAAGATCAAAGGTTTGAAAACTATTTCTCTCTATTATTTCAAATTTCCAGTTATGCATTCTACACGCCCAATGTGAAAACAATGACAAAACAGGTACCTTATTTGTGAAGTTAATGTATGGAAGAAAAAGTAATACCATATTTGGAAACAAATTGATAGAAACCTGCCTTAAGTTTCAAATCATATGAATGAGTATTAGATATATATGAGTTGGGGAATGACAAATCCAATCAGGTGCTTCATATATACACCCTCCCCAGTGCCTACGTTCTTTTCTTCCTTTCCCACCCTCATTTTCAACATATAAGCCACAGCTAAAAGCAAACAAAAGTTGGAAAAATATGTACCATAGGTTGTAAGGCTTTTTGTTTCACGAATAAAATATGAACGCCCTCGTTTGTCATAGACTCCCACTTACACACACTTGCGTGGAATAATCCCCGGAAAAGCACAATTCAAGTGTGTGTGTAGAGAGAGAGAGAGAGAGAGGATGTGAGTGGGCTGAATGTCGACAAGATTGATATGATGGGATCAAGAGACTTAAAAGCAACTTGGATTTATATCTATATTCCAAAATTCTATTCTTGATTTTTATTGTGTTTCATCAATGTATTTATTTCTTTTCTATAACCTTTTATATGAGTATTCGTATAAAAGGTTGATTATGTTAAACATCATCAAAATAATTAAATATTTTATCAGTCGTATGGACACAAATAGGGCTGAAAATGAATATTTAAAAATTCATTTACTGCTAGCATTCAAATTCATTTATATAAAATTTATCCGCATTCGTTTAAAGTACATATTATTTATATTTGATTAGTAGATATTATATTATAAATGGATATGATATAGTAAATACGTATTTGATCTGTTCAATATCTATTTCGAATATATATTTATTAAATAATATATTATTTATATTTATCAATAAAAATCTTTTAATTCATATGCATATATATAAATTATAATTGAAGGAGTGGAAAGAAAAAAGAATGAATTTAAAGCATTATTATAATATAGAATAAAGTTAATCAACATAATTATTGTTGGTTGACTTTATAATTAATACATTTAAATATCATTATTAATATTAATTAGTACTAATAATTATTTATAAAGTCAAATATTAATTAACAATTATGTTATTTGTTTGAATTCCTTTTTTTTAAAATGAAATTGTATAATTCTTTCTCTTAATTAAAAATATATATTTGTTATAGGTTGATAAATTCATGTATTTTGATATTCGTAAATAGAGATTTAAATAATTATCATCAAATATGAGTATCAAAAGAATAATTTGAATACGAATAAGTTTAATTAAATATGGATGCATTTAAATAATTATAATTGAATACGAATATATCCAGATTTGATTAATATCCGACAAATACGAATTTGAATATCATTATTAAATATCTGTCAAATTCGTTTTTGTATCTAATATTTAAAAAATGAAATGGATACAATCATGAAAATAATGTATTCAATTCATTTAATATCTATTTACACTCTCTTAGATATAATGGATGACTTGATGACAACTAATCTTAGTTTAACTTGTAATCTGATCAATTTGACTTGGTATAGACTAATGTTAACATTGAGTTTAACTCAAAATTAGAATATTTGTACGATACATTACATGTCGAATGATGCAATATTGTAAGTATCTTGATTTATTTAATTTTAGGTATGACTTTGTTAGAGCAATTTATCAATTTTTCAACTTTTCTTCTATAATATTTTACTAATTTAAGTGGTAGAAAATTTTAGATGAAAAGTTTTGTTTGTGTGCCTGTCCGAATGAAAGTGCGGTTCTGGTGCGGGCTTATCAGCTGGTGTCTGGAATTTTATGACTTCGATGCAAAAAAAGCAGCATTTGCATAGGGCAGCGTAGATTGTGGTGCCCGGAAATTGTGGGAGTGGGGGTAGAGTTTCTACTCCTTTTTAAGGTTTTGAGAAGTGAGGTAAGATATTGCAGCTTTGTTTCCATCCAGTTTAGGCAAAAGGACACCCACTGCCTGGTAGGTAGCTGGACTTTGCCAATCACAAAACCAGGGATTGGAGGGGAACTCAACAAAGGTATCGCCCGTTTGGTTTCATTTCCATGGGCACTTTTCATTTTTGTTTGAAAATAAAAAATAGAAATTATCACTTTTTTTAATTCAATTTTTTTTCTTAATTTTAAAATTCTTTCTATTATCTATTCTATCATCATACTTTCATATTAATTAAATTCACATTTGATTTGATATAAATTACTCACTATTATTTTAAAATTAATAAAATATACATATATTTTTAAAAAATAAATTAATCTTTTTAAACATAAATAAATATAAATCAACCTACTTTTCAAATATATACCTGTTTTAATCATTACTTTCTAACAAATACATCTTAATTTTTATTTTCATTTCATAACTACTTTTTCAACTTTTGCAAATATATAAAAACTAAAAAATACCTATGAAAATAAAATCAAATGGACTATAGTCTTTTAAGTCCTCTCTATCACAAGAGAATGAAAACTAATTCAATTGACAAAACCAAGATTTCAATGTTGGGGTTTTAGATTTAGATTGGTCGCCGTACAAAGATACAATTTCTTTGAGATATTATCAGGGTAAGTTATATTTGTAAAAAAATTTATCCTATAAGACATATGAAAAGGTTAAACGAAAAAATAAAAAAAAAAGGGGATCAACTTATCATCTCATTATACTCAATCTTTCGAAAGGTACACGTACCCTTCAAATGAAAGATTGAGAAAAATGCACATAATTATTGTTTTTATATACAATGCTAATAAAAACTGACAGAATTCACGTTGAGTTTGGAGAGTCATAAAGACATTATTACCTGTCACATATTAATAAATTGGTTTTGTAGTAAAAAAGTGTTTTGATGAATGATAGAGGTTGTTAATAAATTATTTTAAAACATTAAACTTCCTCAACATGCAATAAAATTTGATATCATAAAAAATAGTCATTTTATACGAAATATAGAATGAGGGGGAATATTTGGTTGTGGGATTAAATCCATTATTTATTGTTATATTTAGAGAAAAAATAACCAATTTGATTTGTCAATTGCATAAACCATATACAAGATAAAGATGGTATTGCTTCTTTTTTTTTTTCTTTTTTCTTTTTTCCTTTTTCCTTTTCTTATATGAAACAAAATTATCTAATTAATCTATTTCCAATAGTTAAAGGTAATTTGGAGTATTCCCTAGTTTACCATATGAATTACTATTAATGATGCATTAGTAGGGTAATTATGTGCGTGAGGGTAGGGCGGACAGGGCACGTGGCGCGGGCCCACAATGGCCGGTCTTTGCGGTCAATGAGGTTTTGACCGATTCCATATGAAATGGACTGCCGCCTCGTGGCCAATAGCTATGTGTGAGAGTTTTCTTCCAAGTTTTGAAAATTGAACCGGATTGGCTAATTCGACTGTGATTGAATCCCATTAAAGTATAAAAATTAGTAATGATCAAAATTGATAAGAATCGTTCAAAAATGGACTGTTGAACTAGTTCTTTTTTTTTTTTTAATTTTAAATTTTTTTAAGAAGAAAAAAAAGTAAAAGAAAAAAGGAAAATTATAAGTTAAAGATGATGATTAAAGATTTTGGACATATAATTTTTTGAATATGAATTTATTTTTCTGAAATTTAATGAAGTAATAATTATATGTGAATGTTTATGTTTAATTTGTTATTTTATTTTGTTTAATCTCTCTTAAATTATGTCAAATATTTTAGTATAAAAAAATTATTTTTACTTTGAGTTGAAGTAAGAAATAAATGATTACTTAAATTAATATGAAACATGAATTATTTATTTATAATTAATAAATTGTGAAATAGTATTATTTTCTAAAAAATGTACTTAAAAATAAATAAGTTTAAATTTTTTTTAAATAATATTCTTTTTATATCAATTGAAAATTTTATTTTTTGATAATATTAAAATATTATATATATTTAAAAAATTAAATATAATTATTACTTTGTTATGACATCATACTAGTTGAATCAGTAGTTGAACTAATTGAATCGATTGAACTAATAATAAATAAAGTCACTGATTCATTATCCGGTTCAATTTTAAAAACAATTTTCTTGCCTGCAATTGACTTTTAATGCCCTCACGTGACTCGTGGCATCCCCACCACCCCGCGCACCCCCCACTCCCAACCAAAAAAAAAAAAAAACCTCAACCCCGCGCTTGTGCGTGCAAGTGTGGCAGGGCCGGGGGAGCGGGGGTTTGTGAAGTTATTAAGTGAGTTATGTAGCATATCCCTTTCATTTATTATTATTTTATTCGATTATATATGAGCAGATATATCAAAGATAAATGTGTAGTTTGATGTTAAAATCTCGTAATTAAAAATATTAGGTTAATCATGGATTTAAATTTGTAAAAAATAGTTGAAGAATCACTAAAAATTATTTATTTTTTTTAGAAAAGATGAATTAGTAAATACTACAAAATAAAGAAAAATTGATGATAAAATAAAGTGATACTGCAAAGGTGTCACTAGTTAATTATATATCGAATGAGAATAATGTTTTGTCACCCTATTGATTTTTATGAATTAAATAGTGATAAGCATAGTATTTAAATTATCACAATTAACAATTAGGAGTATAACTACTAATGATAAAGAAATATTGTCATAATTATAGTGACAATAAAGAAATCATCTTACAAATTATAACGAAATTTTTATTATTATCATGGATGTGTCACTATTTATCCACTATAACGACTTAAAATATTATCTCTAGTCATTATTAAATCATATTGACAAAGTAAAAATTACCGTCACTTAAATAGTGTGTTGATGAAATATTAAGAAATTGGTTAGGAGAATCTCATGTATGTTTGGCGTTGTCTTGAAATTAGATAGAGATTATTTTGGAGTTCAATAATATATTTAGTTTTATTTTGAGACAAAACAAATTATAGTACAAATGTTAAATTAATATCTTTTTGTTTGGTTAGGGCTTGTTTGATTTTATTTTCTGGAGGTATTTTCATTTTTTGGCAAAAAGAAAAAGGAAAAGTTAGTTATAAGTGTGAGTTTGAAAATAAAATATATTTTAGATATTTTGTTTAGAATGAAATAATTGTGTAGAATTGAAAATGAATTATATTTGGATATTATTGTATTTTTGTATTAAAAGTTGTGTAAATGAGGGTAAAAGAAAATAAAGTGTGGAGAGAGAGAGAGAGTGTGTGTGTGTTTGGGAAAATGTGTTGAGAATGAAAATGCCTGCAAAAATAGAAAAAAAGTTGATAATTTTTTATTTTTATTTTTAGGAGAAAATGAAATTGAGTTTTGAAAACAAAACTAAATAGGCAGTACTTAGTAAAGTAAAAATTTTAAATTTTTATATTATTATTTTATATATGTATAATTATAATGTGAAAATACATCTATTTACATATGTAATGATTATGTTTGCCTTGAAAAGGAAAATATGTGTATTTTGAAACGTTTTGGGATTATTTTGATGTTATTTTGGATGTTTTGCATGAAAAAACTATATTTGGTATTACTTTTTCCATAGAAAATATTTAGTGAAAATAAAAAACATAGCCATATCTTTTGTAATTTATGATGCATTCAATTCACTATTAGGTCATTGTTATATATTGGATTTGTTATAAGACAACTTATTTATAAATCTTCAGATCTACTTTTCCTTTGGCATTCAATCTCCGTCATGTATTTCTTAGTTTGGACTCCTCATTGTATATTTTAATTTTGACTTTACTCTTTACCCATTTAAAATGATTGAAATGGTCTTAGTTCAATGATTTTTTTTTTTCTTTCCTTATTTCCTAAACCTTGTTGACCCATTTCTCTCCCTCTCTTTCCCATTTGTTTTCTGTTCATCTTCCCGCAGTGGAAGAAGCTTCTTTCTCTCCCTCTCTTTTTTAATTTTCTATAATTTGCTACAACATACTAGCAAGAAGCAAGCCTACTTTGTTTCCATTTATCGCTAGTTTATTTCGAGGTGGAAGAAGGTAAGGATTCATGAATTTGAACATAATAAGAATGCCTTCGAGTGGCCAGATGCTAAAACTTAACTATTAGAAATTTGTGTGTACAACAGAGAACTATATATTCTATCAATTTATGAAGGTATGAATTTGATAGAATTATTATTTTAGATGAAGAAAAAATGACCTTGAAATAGTTTTGAGGTTAATAAATTGCAATATTTCACTCTACATCAGAAAATGTATGTCATTTTGGAAATTGATAATGATGTTTTGAATATGATTTGATTGTATATTTTGCTTAAAATGAGCATCGTTGATATGATGGTTGTTTGAAAAAATGAATCGGAAAGCTGTGGAAGGAAAATCTGTTGTATGTATTGGTAAGTTGTCATCATATTTTCATTGTATTAATTTTTCGTTATACTTTTGATGTGTTTCGATTAGTACCTAATTGTTATATGTTCTTCCTCCTTAATAAGATTCTTTATTTATACATTATTATAATTAGTAGTCCACTGATCAATACTAGATTAGTACAATTTAGTACTGCTACTCTTATACTCCAATACTTTTGCTCCATATGCACATTAGTAGTTGTAGGAGTTTTGAGATAATAGATCATTATAAATTGTGTGTTGTGGATTTACATAATTGGATTTAAATAAATTATGTATGTTGTAGAACAAGATGATAGAATATATTGCAAAATGATAAAATATTTTAGAAGCAAGCTTGTGCTTCTATTAAGTAAAAGTCACTTTCCTACCCTTTAGTGCAAATTGATATAGCTACAGATTTGTTGATTGTTTTATAGTATATTTATACTCATATTACCATTTGTCATTACTTATTAAATAATATTTTGATAGCTTTTATTTCTCTTCAATTAAGAAGAAGAGGATGCAAAGAAGGCAGATTTAAAAGAAGATGGATTATAAATAGACAGTGTATACATGTTTATGGTAGCTGCTAAGTTCGTCCTTATTTTAAGGACATATTAAGTTGTAGCATTTGTATTGTATTGTATTTTAATTAGAGAATTTTTATAGAATTACTTGTGTTGTATACTTTGTAAAATATGGATATACTGTATTATTATTTTAATGTGAAAAAAAATCATGAATGGGTATTCTTTTTAACTATTGGGAAGGTTTACATTGGAGTTATTATTTAGATTTATTTTTCATTTTCTGAAAAAAAAGTACCCAATATTAGTAGTTATGCACTCTAGGAATGTGTTTATGTGCTTAGTTTGCGAATATTGTGTACTTATTTTTCGTGTTTATGTATTTATTTTTCAAAGGCTAAGATGAGGCTTAATTCAATATGTGAAACAACACATAACACATCCTAATGCGACAAAATCATGGTTTGTTGAAAAAATAGTTTGGATAGGCATATGTAGAAATGATTTGGAACACAAACACCTACATCAACCATTTGCGTGCTCATTTATAATAGTGTGAAACCATTTATGTATAGCACCAAAAATCCCTAATGTATTGATAATGATACACCATGGTCCTATGATTACGCAATGGATAGATTAGGTCGAATTAAACTAGATCTCTTATGTGCTGAGAATGATACCGAAAATTCACGAAAAAGTACCCAATATAGTTATTTATGTACTCCAGAACTACATTTATGTACCTAATTTGCGAATATTGTTTACTTATTTTTTGTGTTTATGTACTTGCTTTTCAAAGGTCAAGATGAGGCTCAATTCAATACGTAAAACAACACATAAGACAACCTAATGCAACAAAATCATGGTTTGTTGAAAAAATAGTTTGGATAGGCACATGTAGAAATGGTTTGGAACACAAATACCTATATGCAACCACTTGCGTACTTATTTATAGTAGTGTGAAACCATTAATATATAATACTAAAAATCCCTAATGTGTTGATAATGATACACTAAGTCTTATGATCACACAATGACCAGATTAGGCCGAATTGAACTAAAACCCTTATGTACTTAGAATGATACTGAAAATTTGCAAAAAAGTACCCAATATAAGCATTAATGTACTCCAAAGCTGTATTTATGTACCCAATTTGCAAATTTGTGTACTTATTTTTCGTGCTTATGTTTTTGCTTTCCAAAGGCCAAGATGAGGTTCAATTCGATACATAAAACAACATATAAGATACCTTAATGCGACAAAGTTATGGTTTGTTGAAGAAATAGTTTGGATAGACGTATATAGAAATGGTTTAGAACACAAACATCTATATCTAACCACTTGCGCGCTCATTTATAGTAATGTGAAACCGTTCATGTATAATACCAAAAATCTCTATTGTTTTGATAATGATATATCATGGTCTTATGATCATGCAATGACCAGATTATGCCGAATTGAACTAGATCCTTATGTATTGAGAATGACACCAAAGATTCACAGAAAAGTACCAAGTATAGGCATTTATGTACCTAATTTGCAAATATTATGCATTTATTTTTCGTGTTTATGTACTTGTCTTCCAAAGGCTTTGATGAGGCTTGATTTGATACGTGAAACAACACATAAGACACCAAAACATGACAAAATCATAGTTTGTTGAAGAAATAGTTTGGATATGCACATGTAGAAATGGTTTTGAACTCAAACACCTATATCCACCCACTTGGGCTCTTATTCAGAGTAGTATAAGCCATTGCTACATGAGTTGAACGAATCCTCCTGATATTACCATTGAAAACCAGTAAACCTATCATGACTCTATGAGTCATATGACTAATATGCCATAGTTTTATGATCATGCAATGGCCAGATTAGACTGAATTGAACTTGATCCCTTATGTGCTGAGAATGATACCAAAAATCTATATAAAAATACTCAGTATTGACATTTATGTACTCTATAACTGCATTTATGTACTTTATTTGCTAATATTATGTACCTATTATGCATGTTTCTATACTTGCTTTAAAAAATGCTAAGCTGAGGCTTAATTTGATGTGTGGAACAACGCATAAGACATACTAACGCGACAAAACTATGGTTTGTTAAAGAAATGATCGTGATGGTATATGTTGAAATGATTGGGAACTCAAATGCCCACATTCAACCACTTGTGCTCTTATTCATAACAGTATAAACCACTGAAGCATGAGCCAAATGAATCCTCTCGACACTACACTGGAAACATAGTAGACTTATCATGACTTTATGAGTCATAGGATTAATATGTCATGATCTTATGATCATGCAATGGCCGTATTGGGCCAATTTGAATTCAATCTCTTATGTGCTAGGAATGATACCAAAAATTGGTGAAAAAGTACCTAGCATTAGCAGTTATGTACTCCATAACTATGTTTATGTATGTATTTTGTCAATATTGTGTACTTATTTTCTTGTTTATAACTTGCTTTTCCAAAGGCCAAGATGAGGCTCTATTCGATACATTAAACAACACATAGGACATCCTGACATGATAAAATCGGGGTCCATTAAACAAATGGTCGTGATAGTATGTGTTGAAATAGTTGGGAACTCAAATACACACATTTAACCACTTGCGCTCTTATTCAGAGTAGTATAAACCATTGATGCATAAGTGAAATGAATCCTCTCAATGCCACCATGGAAGACTAGTGAACCTATCAAGACTCTATGAGTCCTAGGACAAATATGCCATGATCGTATGATTGCACAATGGCTAGATTAGGTCGATATGAACTCGATCTCTTATGTTCTGAGAATGATACGAAAAATTAGTGAAAAAGTACCCTGTTTTGATAGTCATGTACTCCAAAACTGCGTTTATGTACTTAATTAATTAATGTTGTATATTTATTTTTCGTGTTTATGTACTTGCTCGTTCTGCATTCATGCGTGTTGAGTTCTATTACTTATGTACTTATTTTGAACTAACCTGTAACATACATATCTTTACTAGCATCTATTTATAAATAAATTTTTAAATTATAGTATAAATTGTAAACACCATCCATTCTAATCATCTAAAATACACAAATTATAAATATTATCCAGTAAGAATGTCAAAAATATTAAAATACAAAATAGCAAAATAGTCAATTTATCTAGATAATAACCATTCAAACATCATCATTCTCCCCTAGAATATATTAAACCATACTTGTCCGTTAGAATTTTTACAGCAATATGTGCTCGATACACATCCATAGAATATTCATTTGCATAATGCTAGAAATCCTTTGTGTTTTTTGCATAACATTCAGCCTAAAGGCATACATAAACTCCAAAGTCTAGGTCCCCATTTTGTTGGCAACTAAAATGTATCTACACATCTTTTTGTGGAACAATATAACCAAAGTAGTATTTTAGGTATCTAATCAAAAACTTAGTTTGCAAAAGTATTTGTTACTTTTTTTTCAAATATTTGGATGAATGTATCACAAATACTAGCGAACTTACGTAAACTTTTGTTGTTGTTTTTGTTTGGGGAGATCAGAATGAGTTCATCTGTATGAACTTTTTCTCAATTGGGCCCACCATAATGAGACACTAGTGATAATGGCTATTAATGGAGAATATAAAAAATTGGCACTTGTTTAGCACATCTAAGTTTAGCTCTTCCAGAAATTTGCGCATGCTTAGTTGACCAACAAATTTTGGAATTTCATCTTGTTTCATAGCTTGCCTTTTATTTGCTTTATCAAGTTCTTTCAAAATTTCTTCTTACCAACAATTAATGTTAGGACTTGTTAAATCAAGTTATTTGTAGTTGGAAACACAAAATAAACACCACACACCTATACATACGGGGGTCAAACACCAAATCTTGTGATTACATTTTTCTCTTAATGAAGGGCTGTACAAAATTTTCATGTAGCAATCAATTAAATTTGACTTTAACTCTTTTTTGAACAACAGATTGCAAAATACTTATCCTCCAATTTGAAGATTAGGCCCTTCTCAAACAGTAACACTACAACAATAAATCATCATCTTACTTAAATCATAAAATTACAATAAAAAGAATAACGTGTATTCATTATAATTACTCCATTTTATCTTGTTGCAAATATGAGTCAATAATTTCTCTGTCTTTATTAGATATCTCGGACCACTCTCTATAATACGTTCATCCTTGAAACTGATTAATGTAGTCCTCATTATTTGATAAATTGGAGTATGTAGATCCTATCTTTATCAACTCAATATTTTGGACATCCTTCATCTTCTCCTATAAAAAATGTAATACACATATCCAGTACTTTAGTCTAGCTATGTAGTATATTTTTTAATACAATTCAGTATTTGTCTCACTTACACCAAGAATAAAAACTTTAAAATGCAGTATTTAAAACTTGTATATATATATACCTTTTTCTCCTTGCCATGGTTCTTATGAGCAATCTACTTTACTCTTGTCCTTCATGGTGTAGTGCTAGGAGAAACAATGTTCATTTCTTTTCTTTTTTAGGTTGTATCACCTTGGTCTTGCATGCTTTTCATGATAGAAGCTATGGTCACTTCCAAGAGTAGAACATCCCCTAATTCAGAACGTTTAGAGTGAATTCCACCATAATCACTTTCGTCTTGCTCTTTCTTTTGCTCATCTTTTTCATCCTCATCTTTTTTCACCTCTTCTTCCTTTTCTTTTTCATTCTCTTCTTTTTCCACCTCTTCGTTTTGTTCTTTTTCCTCCTTTTCTCCCTTTTTCTCTTTCTCTTCTTTTTCCTCTTCTTTTGGTTCCTGTTCTTTTAATTTCTTTATCTTTCTTCATCTCAGCCTCAACTCTAATAGCAAGTCCTTTATTCTCAAAAAAGAAAAGTCTTTCTTTCAATAATTCTATCTCTTTCTCACTTACCATTCCTTGCAACCCATACACATCAATAGTTGGTACTCTATGATGTACTGGTAACAACAATTTCTCTTCATTAGGGAATGGATAAATTTTCACAACCTGTTTGAACATAACTCTACAACTTACTTTGTAATTTTATATGTACATAAACTATTATAACAACAAAGAAAAGGAATATAAGTTATTACCATATTTCTAGTAATCGTCTTGAATTTTTCATCTGCATCAACAACTTTCATGGGAGTCTTACTCTCATACCATTGAAGGAATTATGGAAATGAACACAATGAATTTGTCATTCCTAAGCAAGGATTACATTCATAAACCCAAGCCTGTCATTCAAAAGAAGAATTAAAAAATATTATAGTTACTCAATAGTAGTAATAAAAAAAAATCAAAAGTAACAATGCCATTAACTTACTATCAGGCCCATATTGTATCCAATGGAAGATAAATCGTCCATGTACTGCAGAAGGAATCTATGTGTCAAATAATTATAGTTGGAAATAAAATATAGTTGAAACCTAACATTCTAGCAAAATCATTTTATCCTGATCACTATACTTTTTGCCAACTCTTTTAATCTTTTACAAATTTTGACTAGAGTGACTTTTTTATTTTTTCCTCCAAATAATCATTTAATAGTTTTTGACTCTATCTTTATATCAAAATTCATAGTTTGCCCACTGTGCTGCAACCCCACAACAATAGAAAAGTCCCTCACAGTAAAAGGAAGCCTAATATTGTTACCAAAAATAAAAGAGCATGACCTAATATCAAACCTCCTTAAGAGATCTTTAACTCCAATAACACTATTAGTACTCAATTTACTCAATTCAATAATTTTAAGGTACACAGAAAATAAGGTTCTCTTTAGTGTTGTAGTTTGTCTAAAACTCATCTTACCATCTAACTCTTTCATAATAGTTTTAAGTACCCTGAAGAGCATCGAGAATATAGCTTGGAGACTCTGTTACCTTTGGTAGTTTGGCATCTAGGTCCTTGAATTTTCGCCATTATTTTTGAAGAAAAGAGAGACATGCATAACTATATAAATATTGCATTGGAGGTTTTGGAATAACAAGTCACAATTTAAATACTAAAAGTTTGAATTTTTGAACCAAAAAGACTGATACAAAATACTAAATTGGAGGTTTTGTATATTGCAATTCACAATTTAAATATTGACAGCTTGAATTTTTGTATCACAAAGATTGTACAAATGCTGAATTGGAGATTTTGAGTACAACAACTTACAATTTAAATACTGGAACTTTCAACTTTTGTAAAAAAAAAATGTATGGCTTACTGATTTGGAGGTTTATGTGTGTTGCAAAGTTAGAATTAAAATATTGAAAACTTGAATTTTGTTACTGAAAAAATTGAAACATAGCACTGAATTGGAGATCTATATTGCAAGTCACAATTTAAATACTAAAAATTTGAATTTTGATATCATATTATTTGAAAATAATACTAATCATATTAATCATGAGTTTGTAGGAATGGATGTCCAAAAAATGCTTAAACATGATGTATACACATAATATACACCATGAATCAAATAATATCCCTAAAATTCAATTGCCAACAACTAATATACGCTACACCTTATATGAATTATATAAGTACTAAATTCAGATAACTAATATTTGAAGCATACAATTAAAACAATAATTGTAGTATAAATTGACAATATTCAAGTACCAAAAAATTTATATTAGGAATTTTTTAATAAAAAAAAAACCAATCATGTTGAATTGAGTATATCAAAATCAGCCCTAAAATAATTAAAACAAATATCAAACAAGAAGCAAACAGAGTAATGTGCTGCATTCTTTTCTGTATTTCAACAAAAAAATAATAGAAAAGAAATTACACAACTTGCCTTATAGACTATGCAATTGAGGGGTGAAAATAGAAACCCTTCTACCTTTGGCCACAAAAAGAATGGAGAAAAGTGAGTCCCCGAACAAAAAAGTGAAAGAAATGAAGATTTCGTTGCAACACCAATGCGGAAATGGCATGTTGGGCGTCATTGTTTTGTTCATACGTCGAGTTTGCATAGATGGATGGAATGGGAAGAGAAAAACGAGAGGGAATGGAAAGAGAAAAATGTGAGTTGTTGAGGGAGTTATGTGAGTAACGTTTTTATTAATGGAAAAATGGAGAGTCTTTTATCATTTTCAATTTAAGTAAGTGTTTCTTTATCTTTTTTATTAAAATGGGGAGTGAATTCTAAATTAAAATTGTAAGTGGGGAATTAGAACTAATAAAAAAGTGAATGGAGATTGATTCCCAAAATGTAAGTTTGTTTAGGGATTTTAGGCTAATTAACCATTTATTATATATTGGATGAAGAAAGAATGGACAGTCAAAAATACCACTTCTCTGATCGAACATATACAGCATTTGATCACTGTGAAATAAGGGTTGAATATTAAATATATTAAATTATTGATACTTGACTCCAGATTGTTTTTGTTTGATTTTTTTTTTTTTTTGGTATTAATATGGAGCTAAATTTTCTTTTTCCATAAGATTTGAAAGACGATTCAAACTTGACTTTAAAAATTGATAAAATATATAAAAAAAGATTGAATTACTCTGGCTCGAATCACATTTGACTTAATTTCAGTTATAATTTTAAAATCTAATAAAAGTACAAATAAGTTTATATAATATAATGTTTGCTCCTCTCAGTTCATTTAGCCGTGAGTTAGAATGATGCTGGTGGGCATACGCAAAAGTGCGGCAGAAAAATTGAGAGATAAGACGTGACCGCGTTAGCAGTTGACATTTTTCAGAGAGAGCTGATGGCTTGCCGACTTGTCTGTCCTATTTTTCTTGTGGAAATTAGTTGTGTATGTATATATATAGATATAGATATATGTACATGTGTGTGTACGTATTTGTATGCAGGTTTTGTGGAGCCGAGTTTCCTGGTTTAAAGCTCATTTGATTTTGTTTTCTTGCTGGCATTCTATTTTGTTTTTGAAAAAGAATAGCGAAAAGTTATAAAAAAATATAATAAAAAATTAATTATAAGTATGAGTTTGAAAATAAAATATTATTAAATATTTTACTTAAAATAAAATGATTGCATAGGTGTACGAGATGGTCTAATAAGCTTAATCCAATAACCATTGACCCAAGAATTAGATGTGAATTGTATTGTCAAGCCCATTTCGCCATTAAAGCCCGGTTGTATTGTCGACCTCTCTCCATATCGCGCTAGCACACTGAGTAGTATTGATATCATTCAATCAGGCCATAGGTCGAACACAAATACTTGACGGTCTTGATGAGAGAGTTTGGAAATAGGGGACCGTCGGTCGTCTAACATATCTGGAGCTAGCTCTAAGGTTACGCTAGCTCATTCAATAGCATTGATATCATTCGACCAGGCCATGGGTCGAACACAAATGCTCGACAGTCCCAATGAGAGAGTTTGGAAGTAGGGTACTGTCAGTTATTTAACATATCTAGAGCTAGCTTTGAGGTCTTTCATTGGGACCGTTGAGTATTGTGTTTGACCTGTGGCTTGGTCGAATGATATCAATACTGCTTAGTCTGTTGGCATGATAGGGAGTGACAGGTTGACCGAGGTCGATAACACGACCAAGCTTCAAGGGCAAAATGGGTTTGGCGATACACTTCACATTTAATTCCTCGGTCGATGGCTATTGATCTGGGCTTATTAAGCCATTCCGTATTAGTAGGATTGAAAATAGGTTATATTTGGATATTATAGTGTTTTTATATTAAAAGTCATGAGAGAGAGAGAGAGAGAGAGAGAGAGAGAGAGAGAGAGAGAGAGAGAGTATAAAAGTGTGTTTGAAAAAATATATTGAGAATGAAAATATTTATAAAAATAAAAAAAATAATAACTTTTCATTTTTATATTTTGAAAAGAATATAAATGGATTTTGAAAACAAAACCAAATGGGCACTTAAAAGTTAAAGACTTGGGCAAGGAGATTGTTATGAAAGGAGAGTATTTTTCACTTGCATTCCTCCAAAATATTCTTCAATTTTTAAAATAATTTTAAAATATATATATATTTTCTAATTTTTCACCCAAAATACAAAAATTTTATATCTAAACAATTCCTTCCAAAATAATTTAAAAATACCTTAGACCATAAAAATCGTACCTACTCTCTCATTTTCTCACTGTATCTTTTACATCACTCATTCATTTATCACTTTCATACTTCACTTATTCATCATATATATATATATATATTTAAATATATGAAAATATTCAAATTGTACTAGTTGTAAAATTTTAAAACTCATGTTTACAAATTTAATTAAATTAATTACCAAAAAATTAATTAAGTTTAGTTAAATATTATTTGTTTTATTACTAAATAATGTATTTGATAAATAACTTATTAAATTAATTAAATAATGTGTTAGTTATATTTAATATTTAATGTATTAATT
>JACGDI010005654.1:870892-897095 GCA_014898725.1 Jacaranda copaia
TTTTACCACTCAACATAAATTTTGTCCTCTATTAAAAAAAGTCAAGGTTCATAGATCAATTTATAAATTATTTATCCTCTTTTCATTTTGTTAGTCATCCCATTTAAAATATAGATATATGACTCTCTTCTAACAACTTTATAATTATATTGTCTTTTTTCAATCTCTATTAATTAGTAGAGGTAAGCATAAATTTAATTTGACTAGTATTAAAAAAGTCAAGAATTTTAATCTAATTTATAAACTGCTTACTTTTTTCATTTTTGAGGCATCTCTATAAAAATAGAACTTCTACCAATGTATCACCAAACCAATAACTTATCAAGCCGAACTTTCCATATTTAGCGCATATTTTGTCATGAAAATTAAAAATTTTGACATCATCAATATATATGAATAGCGTTAGTTTAATCGAAAGTAGATATAATAAACTTCTATTTCAACTTTGAGTATTCTCATGTATTATACACCTTTATTATATGGTTTACTTTAAAAATTTCTACTTCTCTCTCTTCTTTATCTCTCTAAAGTTCTTCCTCAGCCTTTCCTTTCTCCCCCAATCGTTTCCCCTTGTTTTCTATTAGCTCTAGGTTTCCAATTCTTGTGCTTTAATTTCTTCATTTCTACTCATAAAATAATTCACTCCATTTTTATACTGTTTTTATTTTTATTTTTTTGGGGCTCGAAATTACTATTTTTTTTCCCTGGTTTCCTGTTCTTTCTTTGTTGTAGTTGTATGTATGGCTGGTTTGGACTTGGGTTCAGCATCGCACTTCGTTTCTCAGCTCCACAGGCCTGACCTCCACCTCCAAAGACCACCGGATTCCGAAGATGAATCCAATCGCAATCAGTTTTCTGGCGAGAACGCCGACGATTCTCATCAGGGATTGGACTTAGTCACCTCCAATACAAGCTCCGGCGACTTGGTGGCCCGGCGGCCGCGCGGCCGTCCTCCTGGCTCCAAGAACAGACCCAAACCGCCGGTGATCATAACTCGTGAAAGCGCCAACACCCTCCGTGCACACATACTAGAGGTGAGCGGCGGCTGCGACGTCTTCGAGGCGGTGGCCACCTACGCGAGGAAGCGGCAGAAGGGGATTTGCATATTGAGCGGCACCGGCACGGTCAACAACGTCAGCCTGAGGCAGCCAGTGGCGGCGGGGAGCGTCGTCACTCTCCATGGCCGGTTCGAGATTTTGTCCTTGTCCGGTTCGTTCCTTCCTCCGCCTGCACCGCCGGGCGCCACCAGCTTGACTATATTCTTGGCCGGCGGGCAGGGGCAGGTGGTGGGAGGAAATGTTGTGGGCGCGTTGATTGCTTCCGGTCCGGTCATCATTATAGCTGCCTCTTTTACCAACGTGGCCTACGAAAGGCTGCCCCTGGATGAGGAGGCCGAGGGGCTTCAGATGCTGCCGCCGGCGTCTCAGCCACCGGGTGGCGGAAATGGAGGAGTAGGGGGAAACCAGTTTCCTGATCCATCACACGGACTTCCTTTCTTCAATTTGCCACTGAATATGCCTAACGGCCAGCTCCCAATCGACGGTGCATGGGCTGGAAACTCCGGCAACAGCGGCGGCCGGCCGCAATATTAGACCCAATAAGGTCAGATAAATTATTATCATCATTAGATCATTGTCCTCTTCTTCTTCATCATCTATACAAACTCTTCTTATCTTTGTACATTTAATTCATCACCATGATTCCTATTTTTATTTTTGGTTCTTCAATTAGGTCATAGTTTTCTTCTTATGATTTAAAAAAAAAAAAAGAAAAGAAAGGAAAAAGAAAAAAGAAAAAAAAATTGATGTTCTCTTGTTTTTCTTTTGTGAAACTTCTGATGAGTTTGAGAAATAATTTTGAGGTTTAGACTTTGAGAGTTTTGTATGACCATTGATTTCTTTAATTGCAACTTGTTTTGATGGTTCTGAGTATACATAATTGTTAAATCTAATCCAATATTTTGTCCCATTTAAGGTAAACCATAATGACAATATATAAATTATTAAAAAGAGCGCCGTGTGCTAGATATTAATTAATTAACTAAGAGAGAAAATATTTGAGAGCGATCAGACTTATAAGTAGTGGTGTCATAAAATAGTTAACTATGTAATTGTGAAAAATTAAAAAAAAAAAAAAGAAGACAAGATTCAAATTAATTTCATATACATATATATATATATATGTATATATATAGGTAATTGCCTAAAATATATGTCCAGCTAGCCCTAAAGACAAGTTGTTTATTATAATGGATAATGAATTATTTGTTTTAAATAGCAAATGGATTCCCTTTCTCTAACTCCAGCCTTGTTCTGTTGTTTTGATTAGTAGTCCTAGTTTTATTAGCATGAGTTGTCCTAAGTATAAAATATATTGTTAGTGAAGAAGAAGGGACTTAATTTATACTAATTTTATATTTAGGATGAGAGTAATACGCACTCTTTTATATAGTATATCTTAAATAATGAATGGTATACGCAGTGTATCCTTTTAATTATTTTAGGGTATACATTACAAATAAATATTATTCATTAACTTTCACGTATTGTTGTGAAAAAATTTATTTTTATGCTTGGCTTAAGTACCATAAAAAAACTCATGCTTATTGCTTGGTAAGATAAAACATTTTCTTAGTTACCACAACCCTTTATAGTCTACGAAATGATTGATGTGGAAGAGTTAGAGGTGAAATAGGATTCTTCGCTTTTTTCTTTTATTCAAAGTCATGCATCAAATTTTTATCTCATACGCCTCTAAGAGGGTGTTTGGCTAAATTTATTTAAAATATTTTATAAGTTTCTATATCTTATAAGATATTTTTAAAATTTATAAGATATTAGAACTTATTTTTAAAATAAGTTTTCGAAGTGTTTGTATAAAATAAAATTTTAGAGCTTATAAAATATTAGTAATGACAATATTGTAATTAAAACGGTTAAAATAAATGAGCTTGTTAAAATTTTAGAAATAAGTTAGAATTTTCTTACTGTTTTTAAAAAAACCTATAAGAGCCAACATCTTTTTTTAGAATCTTACAAGCTTATTTTTTTTAAAAAAAATTACCAAAAACTTTTTATAATCTTATAAGCTTCTAAACATCTTATAAGATATTTGAAAAAGCTTACAAACTCACCCAAACACCCTCTAAGTGATTACAGAAAGAACAACTCATTGTCTTTATGTTTTTAGAGCTCTTAGGCAACTTATTAATTAAGTACTTATTCTCCTATATGGGTTCGAAATTACATATTTTCTTGTAATTTCACAAGGGCTTGATTGCCAACTTAGTTACATGCATGATCAAATTGTTGAAATAAAATTCTCAATTTTTAGTACTAATGAAGTATTTATATTCTAATTATAGAAAACCCTTACTCTATTTAAGTGACATTAATTACTAGAAGAGGAGTTATCTAGTTTTGGTCATCATCAATGAGTTTTTCTCCCCAATTCTAGATAGCATGAAGATTTGGTGGTGTTTTAAACTTATTTAAAAGTCTTACCAGTTCTTATATCTTGCTAGACTTTATTTTAATTATAACTTCTTTATATTAATCATAACTACTTTAAGTATTAGGATAAAATAAAATTTTGAACTTATAAAATATTAGTAATAATAATTCGTAATTAATATAGTTAAAAATAAAGAATTTGTTAAAGATTTTGAAAATAAGTTGGGAACTTGTTGCTCATTTTTTTTGAAAAAACAAAAAAACACCTTATAAGACCCTAAAAGCTTATTTTGAGAGCTTATTTAGAGAGTTTGTAACTTCACTTCTATCAATAATTTTACGAAATATTTTATAAAAGTTTATGATAAATTATCAAACATCTTATGATAAGGTGTTTTTAAAAGTTCATAAACTTATCCCAACACTCTGATAATTTTCCCAACAACCATAAATCCAACTCAGTTGAGGGACATGAGCAGTTATGAACAGCAAAACTTGTTAACTTGTTCTTCTGCACATTGTTAAAACTTGCAGGAAAAGCGTTAGGTCAAGGAAGGTATGAAAAAAATAATTTTATTGCACATGCATATGTATGTATGTGTGTGTGTGTGTGTTTATATATATATAAATTTTTCTATTTACACACATGTGAACCTCAACTTCATTACAAATATAGAAAATATAAATCCATGTATACCACATTGTTTCTTCAAAAAATTGTATATTTTTAGGTCAAATTAATGTTTCTTTAATTCAGTCTTCTGCTATATGCAAATCAAGTACTCCAGTATTGTTAACAGTTAGCTGCAGAAAATCTTTACTATCTATATATAAAATCAGAGAGGTTTAAAGTAATGCTCATTATTAATGTATTGGCATAATTAACTCTATTAAATAAAACTATAATATGAAATAATTGTTTTTCTACTTGTTTATGTTATTCCATATTTAACATTCTTTTCTTTTTCTCTCTTAACTTTAATTTTCAAATAAAATGTTTTTGTTTATCATGAATTCAAATAAAAAGAAAGAATAAATTAATACATATATATTTCTAATTTTATATTTTAAAATTTAAGTAGAAATTAAATATCACTGAGTGTGCTGTTATTGTTAATTATGTAAAATAATGCATACTTTCTTATCATTCATTTGATTGCAAATTGATAAATAATAAGCAAACAGGTTACTATTTTAATTTCTAACATGTCATCCACATCAAGAATAAATACGTGCTATTACGAGGATCTATATTTAATTAATTCCACATGCCAAATTTAGCCGTTATATATGTTTTAATGTTAGCAACCAAATTTATACAAGTTTACTTGTTTGATTATTGTTAGACTATATATTATGGACAAAGGCATGCAAGTTGCCACTTCAGGTCATTTTATGATGACCTATAATAGTTTTGAAAAATATAGTTTATTTCATATATAATTTCATTACTGCTATATTTCATATGACCTATGCTAGCTAGTTAACTTAATTTATCAATTTTATTTAACATATTTTGATTTCTTTGCACCCCATTTAACAATATAGATCATGAATTCCTATACTGATCCGCACGTAAGAGAAGAAAAACCTAAATATGTCACTGTAATTAAAATTGTAAAATTAGTGACAAGATGGTGAATGACAACGTATAATAATTCATGTTAATTATATTTATTAAAGGAAAAAATATTTTATTTTATTCCCCTAATAATTTTTACAAATTTAAGAGTGAAAATAAGTACATAAGTTGTCACTAAATATTGATAATTAGTGACATATGTTAATTAATTGACAATGAAAATGTTTTTATAAATTATATTGACAATTTTCGTTATTACAATGCTGTCACTATATATGGGTCACTAATTATTACTAGTAACAACTTGAAACATCAGTTATTGCCGTTATTAAATCATATTATGACAAAATAAAAATTTTTATTTAAAAGCTATCATTTGTAAAAAAAAAAAATATATTATCACCTAATGTACATTCTTAGTATAATTTTTGTATTGTGATTTATTTCAGTCACTAATATTGTATTCTTTTATTAGTGTCTTGAGTATAATATACACTTAAGGAGTTAATAAGATTATGCATTCTAAATAATTTTTAAATATTAATTATGTACATTAACTTTAGTAGAATTAATTTGTTTCTATTTTTTCTATTTTTCATACTGGATAGATAGATAAAATTAAGAAATTAAAATGTCATAAAAAGAAAATAAATGATACTACCATTTATTTGTAAAATGTTATAGCTATTTCCATTGACCTATTCAACTTTTATTCAACACTGTCCCCACGAAACTTTAGATTACCCCAATAAGTAATTGGAAAAGATGTCACTTAGGACTTATTTGGCTCGTTTGTTCGGATTAGGTGAAAGGCATATTAAAATTAATAATAAAAGAGTATAATTTATGCATTTGAATGACGTGTTGAATGTTGAGCAATTGATTTAGTGATATCGATTTCACACTTATTTAAATTCAAATTCAAATGAACCCTTTAATATATAAATAAAAAATCGTATCCAATCAACTTTTATTTATTTATTTATTTTCTATCTATTCGATTAAAAATGCAATATTAATCAAACTCATAGCCTTGGCAGGTAATTACATTAAGGTGTGGGATAATTTTTTAACATTCAAATATAATCTTATGTTCAACTAATTACAAGATTGTCTTCCAATCTAAAGAAGGCACTTTTCTCTGATCTGCAAAGTATAAAGCCCTAATTAATTTATTTACATTCTAATAATTAATAAATGAGCCAAATAAGTTGTGGTTGAATCTGAAGTATATTGTGTCATACATACAATATTTTTTAATGAAAAATGGACAAAAATATAACATCTGAAATATTATCATTATATATTTATAAAACTATTATCCAAAGTTCCTATTTGGGCTAGATTGATCTTTCTCAACCAACCATTAGGCCTTTGGCCTCCAATGCTCCAATTAAGAAAGCACAAAAATGACGCCCAACATCATGGAATTTGGTAATAAGCAACAACCTAATTAAACAGAAAAACAAGAAACATAATTAAATCAAATAATTTCTTGGTTCAAGATTCCACAAACTGGTGAACCACTCGCATCAAATCCCACCAACCAAGTTGCCTTAGGAAACACTAAATTAGGACATGTTATGACCAATTTGGTGACATATTTGGCTTAAAATGTCTCCAAATTTTTATGCCCATTTTTAGCACTCCAGTGCTCTTGCAAGAATATGGCAAAAGAAGAAGAGAAAGTTGAAGTCATTACAGCAGTTTACAAAGCACATCTGCACTGCCCAAAATGTGCACAAGACATTCAAAAGCCTCTCTTGAGAATCCCAGGTGTTTTTTTTTTCTTTTTCTTTTTTCTTTGTGTGTGTGTTCAAAGGCTGCATTCCTGGTTTTCCCTCGTTTATATAATCCACATATATTTCTGTCCACAATTTTCTAACTATTTGAGAAAAATAATTTCTTTCGTTAACTATTATTACAATTATCTTAAACCAACATGAGTTAACTTGTAACCAATGTAAATCGTCGTCATTATGTATTAATTTAAGTATAACTATCTTACAGGTAAGGGTCATTGCTTAATCCTGAGTAAGCACAAGATTATTTTTATTTTTTGGAATTTCGGTTTCAAACTATACCAAATAAATACTAAATAGCATGGTCAAGATAATATTTATACCTGTAGGTATAGAGAGGATTGGTAAGAGCAATCGTGACTCCATCACGCCTATTTTTATTAGACTATATAAACACATATTTTTATTAAATTTAAATTTTTGTTCCCTAAAAACAACAAAGTTAAAATATTTCATAAAAACTCAATCTCATCCTTCAAAATTAAAATCTCTGACTTTGACCTTACCACTAGGAGTTCACAAAGTTGATGTCAATTTCGAAAAGGGCGAGGTCACAGTTAAAGGTGCCATTGATGCCAAGAAGATTCACACAAGATTACAGAAATGGAGTAACAAAAAAGTTGAGTTAGTATCCGAGACCAAGTCCAAGGAAGAAGAAACCAAAAAGGTTTGCAGTTCACTATTTTCCAATCTAATTAAATATATATTGTTCCTAATTATGACATCTAATCAAGACATTGTAATATAAATAACTTGTTGCCTTGATTAATTTGAAGGAAGCTATAAACAAAATTACCATGAAGACTTACTTGCATTGCGATCAATGTGAACGGGAGGCTCGTAGGAGGCTGCTACTGCACAAAGGTTATAAATGATACATATTAATCTGGCGTCATCCAACAAATCTAATCGGAGTCAGTCCATTTGGTAGGTCCGACTGGTCGGGAGATATGATCCTACCCGATCAAAACAAACGTGATTAGGATTACTACATATTCGAATTAAATTTGTTGGACGATTCCAAATCACCTATACAATCAGAATATATATTTTTGTAATTAACTATTTCAGGTGAAAATTTCTTAATAATAAAATTCTTGCAGGCATACATAATGTTAAAACGGACATCAAAGCACAAACTATAACAGTAGAAGGAGTAATTGAGTCCGAAAAGCTCATAACTTACATGCAAAAAAGGGTTCACAAATATGCTGAAATTGTACCAGAAAAGAAAGAAGTGGAGAAGAAAGAAGAAAAGAAAGAAACAGTTAAGGTTGAAGAGGTGAAATCAGGGGACAAAGTTGCGGATTTTAAGCAGATCGAAAAAGTAGAGGTAAAAACCAAGGAAGGTGATGCTCCTTATTTCATCCATTATGTATACGCACCTCAGTTGTTTAGTGATGAAAATCCCAATGCTTGTTCAATTTTATAGATATAAAAAATATGTGCATATAATTTTTCTCGCAAAGATTATGTATCATATTTGTGCATCTTCAAATTAACTCTTGTATTTTTGTTTTTTTTTTTTTAATTCCTTGACCTTGATTTGGCTATTTCCGTGCTTCTCGATCAATTTGGATCTTTTATTTTAATTTATATTTCATTTTTACTTTAAAGTATGAATATATATATATATATATATAAATCAAAGTATAAAATATTTTTTTATAAAAGTAATTAATTGGGGATTAGATACACGTGGCACATCTTGATCAAGATGTACTAGGAATTGAAACATGAAATGGACTAATAGACGATATCCAAAATGCTCCCCAATGGATAATATCAAAGCTTATTTACATATTTCTTGCTAACATTATCAAAGTTACTAAAAGATTTTGAATGAAGCGTCGAGTGTGAATGTAACATGCTGTAATGAAATAAACTTCATAATACAGTAAAACAAAAAGAAGTCCAATTATGCTGAGATATGTTGCCTCTTGCTACCATCATTTAGAGATTTTGTCTTGTGAAAGGTGTTTTGAAGGGTAAGAAGGAGAAATAGATTACAAACCATCACAAAACTTTCAACTCCTTTGATATGGGACAAAACCAAGTATCATCATCTTGTTTATTTTATTGATTGAGAATTAATGAATATTTAGCATCGTTCAATAATATTATCGTGCGTATATACACTCCACAATGTTAATTCTTGTAGGATGTTCATTTAAGGGAAATAATAAACCAATATAGGAAAGTTTATTTGTAGAAGAGTCATTGCTGTATTGATATCTTGTATAGGAAGCGTTCTTGTTGAATTGAAATATTTTGTATAGGAAGAGTCCATGTTCTATTGTGAATTTGTGATATTTTGTATAGGCCCCATATAGGTTGGACTCTAACTCTTAATGAGACAAAAGTATGCATGATTTTGTGAGGTGTGGGTCACACATAACTTTAGAGAGTTTACCTGGGCACAGTGTTTCTAGAACTGAACCGAATTGGCTACTTGGATTGGAGACCAATTCGGTCCGGTTCAAGCATAAAAATTGGTGACTGGTTGGACTAGTCAAAATCGGTCAATTGGTACTGATTCGACTAGTATTTGGCTGATTCACTTATTTTTTTTTCTTTTTCTTTGAACAAAATGAAAAATGTAAAACAAATTATGAGTTAAAAGATGATAATTCAAGATTTTGGGCATGTAATGTTTTGAAGTATAAATTTATTTTCTTGAAATTTAATAAAGTGGTAGTTATATATGAATACTTATGTTTAATTTATTATTTTGTTTTGTTTAATCTCCCATGAATTATGTTGAAAATTTAGCATAGAAGAATTTATTTTTACTTGAAGTTGAAGTATGAAATGAATTATTACTTAAATTAATATGAAATATTATTTTTTATTTATTTATAGTTGACTAATTGTGAAATAATATTTTTTGTTATAAAAAGTGTATTTAAAAATAAGTTAATTTTTTTTCAAATAATATTCTTTCTATATCATTGAAAGTTTTATTTTTTGTTAATATTAAAATATTATATATATTTATAAAATTAAATATAATTATTACGTCATATAGGTTGAACTGGTTGAACCAGTAGCCAGTAACGTCACCGATTCTTTGTCTGGTCCGATTTTGAAAACATTGTCTGGTAAGAATTGCCATGGTCATAGCTAGGGGCTGGTTTTGACTGATCCTAGAGACCTTAAAAGAATTAGGACCATCAGGACCATTTACGTGCTAACCTACTATAACCATATTTTAAAGTTAAATATCATGTGTGTGGTTAAAGTTTGGCGCAAAAGACCTAATCCAATGCTAAGACCATCACAAACTCCTTCAAATGGATCATTGCCAACACTATATATATGTGTGTGTGTGTTCAAGCTCAAAAGGTAGATGCACCAATTGCACAGTATAAATTGTCATCATATTTCTTTAATATATTGAATTTCATAAATTTTATATCTTGTCGGGCATTGTTGGAACTAAGATTTAAAAGTTCTTCAATTTATTTTATCCCAACAATTAATCATTTTATTATTTAATTTACTATCACAACTAATATGTCTATTTATTTTGGTTCATTTTATATTTATGGCATCAAAATCATTTTATTTAATGAATTTTGACCATTTAATTTTATCATTATTAAGCCTAATTATTCTTGCATCTATAATACTTTATGATAATTTTTATAGGGGCATTAATCTTTCACAATGACAGATTTTAGTATTATATAAGGATGCCATGATCTTTTCTCTGGAATGTAGAGATTATGATTTTAGAGTGTTTTACTTTATAATCCCACAAAATTTTATATTTTGACAAATAAGACTATGGATTGATTCCCAGTCTTCTTGTGATTGTAATCATAGGATGAAACACATTTATGTATTAATGGGATTTTATTTTAATGTTGTGATTAGCTGTTAGTACCTATATGTACAAAGGCCATGACTTTAAAACAGAGCTTGTTTGATGACTCTCCTTTGATCTAGATCATTTTTTTCAATATTTTATGCAGTTTGATTTATTTATTTCATTCATTATAATTATATAAAGTTGTGATTACGATAACTTTTGTTCGATTCACATGCATTTAAACATCAATCAGACAATAACCACAACAGCTACTGGTGCATAAGGTCATTGCTCGCTATTAAATAAGTGGTTCCCTGGACCAAAATTGAAAAATATTGCAACCTCTTAAATAATTGGCCATTATCTACATTAAAAGATAGCCAAAAGAAAGAATCAGTGATTCATATTTAGAAGAAATTATTAGTGACAATGTTGGTGGTTGCTAATAATAGAAAGAAGAAAAAACGTGGTCTCTTGCATCTAAATTAAAAGATATTACGACATTCTAAATAAGTTTCGAATTTTTTAATAATTGAAACAATCCTTGAACATTAGTATTTTAATCATTGAAATAACTCTTGAGCACTGTTGTACATCAACTGTGCTTGCTCTAGTGGGTAGCTTTTTTTGTTTACTTGCAATAATAATTTTTTTCCCCTCAATTTCCTCACCAATTGCCTGTTGCTGGGATTCTTTTTCAAAAGTATCATTATCACATTGGATGCCTCGTAGTCTTCTACGAAAATAAAAAATTTTCAGCATCAGACTCCTCTGCATTACCATGTTCAACATGAACATCATCTTCTTCACTGGATTTAGAATTTTGGATGTAATCTTCATCAAATGAACCATCAAATTCCAATCTTTCATCCTTACTGTCAACTTCTAAATTCTATCACTTCTCTTTTGCCTTATTCTTTTGTGGTACTTGTTGATTTCTTCCTCCCCTAACCTCTGTAATTTCTTCTCCTTCTTGCTGATTTTTGGCATTGATTTTCTTTCTTGATTGTATTTTTTGTTTTCTTTACATGTTGTCAACTATCACCCATGATCTGTCAGTGAACTCTATGATTAATGTCCCTATCAATAGTCTGTGGCCTTTCGTCATCATTAGTCAGCTATGACCTATGCCCAATCAATCTTTCTTCATGCTCTGTCTTAGACTCTTAGTCACGATTGTTCTCCGTGCTCAGTACACAAGCTCAAACTTCTTATTAATTTCTTCAATCGAAACCCAATTCAATTTAATGACAACTTAAAAGTGTCCGACCCTAATTCAATCTAATTCATATTAGGTCAAATTTGAGTCAACTTAATTTTTATTAAATTGACCTGTCAACTCAAACTCACCTAATCCAACTTGTCAACTTGATTGAAAATAATTATTTCGAATATATATTTAGTATTTTTAGAATTTTTTTATATTTTTATGTAACAGCCTAAAATTCAGCATTTTTGATAAATAAGAATTTAGAATTTAAGATGTTAATTGAACGAATTTTAGGTCTCAGAAAATAAATTAAAAGGACTTGATTGCAAGAATTCAGAAATCCTTGGGGTCAATTTGTAATTTTCAAAAATTTGATTGGATTACATTCTAAAGCTTTTGGGTTGCATGCTAAATAATTTAGGTCAAAGGGTCTAACCTTATGCACTAACTATTTCGTGGGGTTTGATCGAAGAAAGATCAACTTTGATGGATTCAATTGAAGAAGGCAGAAACTTTCTGGGGTCAAATTGAAAAGTTGGAAAAGTTCACTATATAAATCTCCTATTTTCAATTCCACCCTCAATTTTCTTTTCTTCACTTTCACCACCAAGATCCTCTCTTCCCCTCTCCGGCGATCTCTTCTGACGACGCTTGTACTTGCAAACTAAACCACCAAACTTGTTCCCCTCATCTCCGTGAACACATAGATACCCCATGCAATAGAAAACAACTGGTGGAATGATCGAAAAAGTGGCCTAAAAATTCAGCCACATCGGAGGTGATGGGTTTCCATTTTTCAGTGACTTCTAGAGGCGACCAAGGGGTGTAATCTGATAGGCTCAACTTAAGGATCACGTGGGTAGCTTCAGCTCCTCAAACGGACCATCACCGGCAACGGAATTAGAAGAAAATCGTGTGGTGATGAGTGGTGGTGTTGGGTGATTGGAGCTAAAATTGAAGGCTTTCCTAGTGGTATTGGTGAAATTAACTTAGGGGTTTGCTTAGTTGAGCTGAAAGGTACATTTTGGTGGTGATTTGGCCGTTTTTCGACGGTGGTGGAGCAACGGCAGTTCTGAGACAGTGTCTTTAGCTCGTCACGGTGATTGTGGCGATGCTCTTGATTTTTGGTTTTGAGGTTTCAATAATCGAATTGAAGGTGAAGAGTTAGAAAGGGATTACGCTTATATATATTCATATGTTGTACTGTTACTTCCGTAAATCTTGTATATTGCCAAGAAATGAAGAGTTAATGTAGGAATTAGGTATGCATGTGACATGCATGCATGGATTATGACATAGCATAGTGGGCCCAAATTATGTCTTATTGAATGATAAGCATGGATTAATCAAATTAATTAAGTGATTAAACTATAATTTTATGAAATTGAAACTTGAGAGATGACAATTGGGTGATTTAAGATGTTATGGACTAAGATTCAGAATATACATATATCTTTATAAGATTAGTAAACTTGGATTGTATTACTTATGAAAATTTTGGAAATTATCAAGTTAATTGGAAGAGAAAACCCTAATTTTATGTATTTAAAACCTTAGTGGCCATAATAAGATTAATTATGATGATTGGATTATTATCATTGATTTGGGATAACATTATGAGGATAATTATGTAATTAGGGATTGAACTTTATTGTTATGCTAGAATCGATACGAACCTTGTAGTTATTTTTGAGATGAAGGCTTGATTAGCATTTTGTACTGATTGTACCTAAAAACTATTGTATTAGCTGAGAAATTAGCAATTTTAGGCTGTTGATGGTACAAATATAACTATTAAGGAATATTAGAGTTGAATGGAGAATTAATTGTAAATATACTCTTTTAGTTAGGTGATGAGGAAGTGAGTCCCGCAGATTAGTAGACTGCCGATTTTGATTGCTATATTTAAGACTACGGAGGTGAGGATCTAACCTCTTGGGTATTTGCTTATATGCCATGTGAGGATCTACCACTGTAGCCTATTTATATCAATTATATTTGTGGAATGGCCCCTCAGAGGGTCCAACATGCTTGTTATCATACTCATTCTTATTCTTGGAATTATAATTGCTTGTTATCTCGATTGTTACTTGTTAAATGACTTGATCACCTCTATGAGGGTTAGTACTTGTTATTACTTTGTTGAGTTTGTTCTTGTCGTTCTGGATCCCAGAACTCTCTTCTCTCTTATCTAGTACTTGTCTTGATCAGTACTTGTCACTGTCTGTACTTGTTCTCGTCTTGTGTTATTGTTGGATGCCTTGCTGGCGCACTTGCTTGATTGTGTCTTGTTATATAGCCATGAAGGCTTAATCGTACTTGTTGATCATTATTAAGTATTTTGTATATTGCTCATATGGTCTTGTCGGCACTTTGCTATATGTAAATAAGTTTTGAATGTGGTTCCTAGTTGTTGAGATCGGGGCGAGCCAATAAGTTGTTCCCAACTATTATGCTTGAAACGTGCTGATAAGTTGTTCCCAACTATTATGCTCAGGACGTGCAGATAAGTTTATCCCAACTGTTGCTAGGGACATGTTGACATGTCTGATCAATTGATTAATTAATTGACTAATTGATCAATCGATCGACTAACTATCCAACTATCTAGTTGATCGACTGCTTAATAGACTGATTGAGTGCTTGATTGATTGACTGATTTATAAAATGATTGATTGATTGGAATAAGAAGAATTGGATATATATGTCATGTTATGATCTATTTGATTGCATATACCACTTGGGGTTGCTTGATCGCAATTGTGTCTTGAACATTTATAAACTATTAGTCGAGAAATCAAGAAGGAGAGATTCCTGTTTGCTATACTGGTCCTTGCTTTATTCATACTTGTACTTGTATAGATATTGATTTATGTACCTGTTTAATTGTTAAATTTTGATTTATTGAGTTGTTACTTCCTCGATGGATCCCTATCATTTACGATTACTATTACCATCGCTAAGTCCATTAGACTTACCCCTCATTTTATCTTAATTTTCTTTGACAGGATTGAGTGATGGGTTTGGACTCCAAGTTGGATCGGTGAATATAATTTTGTAATGAAATAGATATGTGTAATTGCTTATGGACATATTTGGACTTTTGTATAATTTGTAAATATTGTGATATGTAAGATTGAATCAATATTAGCATTATATATATAATGTTATGTGATGAATGTTTGGAACCACTGATGGTATGTATTTAGCACTCATTTTGTATGTTATGGAATTATCTAAGGTTTGTATATAGTGTTTGTGGAGGTTGTTAAATAGAAATCCGCTGCTATTTTTGATAAGTTTGAAATGTTTATGTTGGGCATGTTACTTGTTTATGGGTTTTGAATTAAGACAAAATTAAATGGTATCTCAGCTAGGGGTTATCTCAAGAGGGGGCACTATAGAAGTGGTATCAGAGCCAAAGTTGTCAATGACCTATGCATTTGGGTGTTATTGGGGTTTATGACTGACCAATTATTTAGGTTGGTTTGATTAAGAATTTTAGATATTATGTGTAATTGGGAAAATTCTATGTGATTTAAGGAATGAAAATGAATTTGAGCAGTTGATATTAGGGAGATGAGTTACGTACTATAAGATGTTTGTAGGATCTTATCGCATATCGTAAGATGATTAGACTTGTGTATCATTAAGTTTGGTTTGATTTCATCTAATTCTTCTCATTTGTAGAAGCTTGGAAGTTGATAGAATTGATGGCATTAGAAGAAAGTTGTCGTACATTTGCTCATCTTAGAACTGGACGATGGGGAAGACCTCCTCGGGCAAAGAGGATAACCTTCTGGGTGATGGGTCAGTGATCGATAGATTCTAAGATGAAAGGCCCTTACTTACGTTTAAGCTATGCAAGGAAAAAAGTTTCACAAACCCCTTTAGTGGGTCAGCTAGTAAACTTTATAGATTATAGGAGACTAGGATACAGACAACAAGATTAATGGCCAAGTGGTGAAGCAAGAGTTGTTAATAAAGTGGCTGAAGATCGAGCATTGGAATGATTCCTTCATTTTAATCCCTCAAAATTCTTGGGAGGCCCTAATGATTGAAAGACTAAGGAATGGATCGAGAGTTTAGAGAATATTTTTGAGATACTGCATTTTTTAGATGAGCGAAAGGTTCGATTTGCCACATTCTTTCTGGAGGGTTCCATTCGAAGTTGGTGAAAGATGATTGATCAAAGATGGACGTCTGAAGGAACCCATCGAACTTGGGAGAATTTCACTCGAGACTTCATGAGTAAATTTATGTTAGAAGTAGTGAAACAAACAAGAGAAAGAAAGTTTACGGACCTTGTATAGGGGGCACAGTCTTTAAGTCAGTACGAGGCTACTTTTAGCCGATTAATACAATATGCTCTTTACATACAAGATGATGAAGGTCGACAAGCTCAACAATTTGTACAATGGCTACGGCCAGGACTTAGGTAGGGCTTAGACACTTGTGACTTCCCAAATCTCAATTTAGTAGTAAGTGGGGCATTACAACTTGAGTCAGAGCTATAGGAGATCCGAAAATTTGAGAATAAGGGCCATAAGGAAAAGATGCATTTTGAGGGGTAGAGTAATACTGGAAAAAGCCAATTGAGACTCACTATTGAAAATAGTACCCAACAAGCCCCTCAATCTGGTGAGGTTGCAAATTTGGCTCAAGGAATGGCTTGAAGATAGAGTGGATTTTGTGGGGGATTTAACCATGAGGAGTTTGGATGTTGGAAGAAATAGGGTAGATGTATAGGTTGCAGTAGCGACCAACACTTCTTGAAAGATTGCCCTAAAAGGAGAGGTGCAATATATACAAGGAAAGGAAAGTAGGTAGCAAAAACTAGCAAGAGATAGAATGTGTGAGCTTGTGGCTATGCCCTAATAGGAGAAGAATATGCTAGTTATTAATTTAAAATTTTCTATTTATCTTGAAATTTATTAAATTTAATTTCAAAAAATAAATAGTTAATTTTAATTAATTTTCTAGTGTTTATTTTATGCTCAAATCAAATATTGATAAGTATCAAAGATAAAATGTCTATGCCTTTGGACTAATCAAATCAAAGATATTTGACATTATTTCATCATACTTGATATTATCTCTTGATATTTGATATTATTTTATTAAAAAGATAACCTTCAAAGAAGTTCAAGTCAATATAAAAGTCTCTCACCAAGCATCTATATAAAGGGGGTAAGCAATGCTCATTCAACACACAACTCAAATTCTTGTAGGTGAGAGGAGCTTTGAAGGAGTCTAACAATTCTCTCAATTAAATTCAAGGAGATCTACAACGTTCTAGGCGTTCTTCGCAAAATGTATATAATTGTGGCATTTGATTCAAGATTAAGGTGCGAAGCTCTCGGATTGATGTTATTTCTATTCAAGGAGATCAACGATGTTCAAGGCGTTCTTTGTGATTCTCATATATTTTTGGTATTTAATTTAAGATTAAAGTGCGAAGCCCTCAAATTAATATTACTTTTTCAAATCAAATTTAAGGAGATCCACAGTGTTTAAAGCATTTTTTGCAGAGCTCATTAAATTTAAGATTATATTTGAAAAAGAAGAATTAGAGAATTATATTAGAGATTGAATATACATTTGATTGATTGACATTAATTTCATTTTATTTGCATAAATTTTTCTTGTTTTGTAATTTTAATTTTGTAGATAAAGAAATTTATGCTTACAAATTTTGGCACGCCTAGTGAGACGATCTCTAACTTCATTTCTTTCCTTTATCAAGACTGAAGTATCATGGCCGCCAACAAAATTGTAGCACTGAAGATTAGTACCTTAAGTTCCTTAAGTACTGGAGTAAAAAGTATTGGCATCATCATAAGAAATATGTCCAAGAAGTTGCAATCATTTTTGTCCAAGAAGTATGTCCAAGAAGTGGCTTCTTCGCTTGCTGCAGAAAAAATGTTGTCGCATTTTATTGATATGAATGAAGATAGTAGAGATTCAAAGGAAGAATCAACATCATCCATTCCCCACTCAACATCAAATTCCTTAAGCATCACGACAGTGATGGTCACAAGTGCTACAACTTTGGAGAAACAAATTGCAAATTTGACGAGGGCCATTGAAGGACTCATGAAGTATGTCCAATAGCAAGGCTTTCAAATCTCCAAATTGATAAGCAAAGTGAACAATCTTAATACCAACTGCATGGTCGAGAAACAAATTGAGGCTCATGTCAAAGGAGAAATATTCATAAGGAAACAATCCACCAAAAATGAAGAAACTGCAACAAAAGAACTAAAAGTTTCCACTGGACTAATTCCCATCGACCTACTAAGGAGTTTATCATGGAGACTATCAAAGATAAGCTTGATCAAAGTTCTAAGTCGTTTATGACTTACTCCAAACTATATACTCAAAGGATTGATAACTTGAAGATGCCAATTAGTTACCAACCCCCAAAGTTTCAACAATTTGATGGCAAGGACAACCCAAAGCAATATGTGGCTCATTTCATTGAAACTTGTAATAATGCTGGGGCATATAGAGATCATTTAGTCAAGTAGTTATTTGATCATTAAAGGGCAATGCTTCTGATTGGTATATTAACTTGGAGGTAGGCTCTATCGATAGATGGGGGCAATTGGAACAAAAGTTTCTCAATCATTTCTACAGCACTTGGAGGACAATTAGCATGATAGAACTTACCAACTCTCGCTAGTGGGAAAAAAACCTATCATTGACTGCATCAATTGCTAGAGAAATTTGAGTCGTAACTACAAAAATCAATTATCAGAGGCTTTAGCCATTGAGATGTATATCCAAGGAATGCATTAGATTCTTTGCTACATACTTCAGGGAAGTAAACCAAAAACTTTTGCAGATTTGACAACTCATGCACATAATATTGAAATGAGCATGAATTTTGATGAATAAGAAGACTCAAGTAATGCTGCTAATGATGAAGATGTTGAAAGCAATTAATTTTCATTTTAAAATCATAAATGCTCCTTGATAAGAATCTAAACTGTCAATAATACTTCCAAATAAGAGTATAAAATATCTAAAATTGTCAAGTCTCCAAGTATCTGAATTTGTATTTTCAAGTTTCCAAGTCTTCAAATCAATGGATCAAGTTTTCAAGTCTCCAAATCCATGACTCAAGTCTTCTTCAAGTTTAAGACTCAAGTCTCTAAGTCTCAGAGTCCAAGACTCAAATTTTGAAGTCTCCAAATCAAATACTCAAATCTTCAAGTCTTCAAGTCCAAAATTCAAGTCTCCAAATTCCGAATGCTCCTTGATAAAAGTCTAAACTATTAATAATGCTTCTAGAAATGAGCATAAACTATCTCAAATTCTAAAGTTAAATTCCTCTCATGTGCTACTTGATATGAGCTTAAACTTTCCATAAACCTCCTAGGTACAAGCATAAACTGTCTAAATATTCAAATTCTCCTTATATACTCATTTACAAGAGTGTAAACTATCTATTACGTTAAACTCAAGTAAATTTCTTGACATGAGTAGAAATTGTCAATCAAATTCAAGTGAACTCCTTGACATAAGTATAAAATATATATTCAAATTAAATATGCTCCTTGACGCATGAGCTTAAATTGCATATTACTCATGGCCCCATGAATATAAA
Organism: Jacaranda copaia; assembly: GCA_014898725.1. Classification (NCBI taxonomy): domain Eukaryota; kingdom Viridiplantae; phylum Streptophyta; class Magnoliopsida; order Lamiales; family Bignoniaceae; genus Jacaranda; species Jacaranda copaia. The sequence continues at coordinate 890,365 of JACGDI010005654.1, forward strand.
CTATATATGGTACTCCCCTTAGAAAGATATTTAATTTGAATTATATTATGATTTAAACGTCTTATTGGGCACCATAGCTCAAGGAATGCTTGGAAGATGTTCTTGTCGCAAACATATGTGGAAAAAAGATTTGGGAGAAAAAGAAAACTTCTCAAATACTTTAAACCTTGTCTCTTTTGTGGATGGTTGGCACATCTTTCATCAAGTCTTGAAGTGGGGGCATTTGTAGACATATCAATTTTTGCCTAATTGGAGAGTGACACATATGCTAGTTATTAACTCAAAAATTTCTATTTATCTTGGATTTTATTAAATATAATTCCAAAAGATAAATAGTTAATTTTAATTAATTCTCTAATATTTATTTTATATTCAAATCAAATATTGATAGGTATCAAAGATAAAGTATTTATGCCTTTGGATCAATCAGATCAAAGATATTTGATATTATCTTATTATACTTGATATTATCTTTTAATATTTGATATTATTTTATCAAAAAGATAACCTTCAAAGAAGTTCAAGTCAATATGAAAGTCTCCCACCAAACATCTATATAAAGAGGGTGACCAATGCTCATTCAACATACAACACAAATTCCAGCAAGTGAGAGGAGCTTTGAAAGAGTCCAAAAATTCTCTCAATTAAATTCAAGGAGATCCACGACATTTAAGGTATTCTTTGTGGAATTTATATATTTTTTACGTTTGATTTGAGATTAAACTGCAAAGCCCTCAAATTGGCGTTATTTTTATTCGAGGAGATTCAAGATGTTTAAGACGTTCTTTGCAAAACTCATATATTTTTGGCGTTTGATTTGAGATTAAAATGTGAGGCCCTCGAATTGGCATTACTTTCTTTAAATCAAATTTAAGGAGATCCACTGCATTTAAGGCATTTTTTGCAGAATTCATTAAATTCAAAATTATATTTGGAATGGAAGAATCAAATGATTAGATTAGAGATTGGATCCACAATTAATTTATTGACTTTAATTTCATTTTATTTGCATAAAATTTTCTTATTTTGTAATTTTAATTTTGCAGATAAAGAAATGTGTGCTTATACTCTGTTCCTTTAAATGATTCTATAGCAATTTATTTCCACATTTGTCGAAAATTATCGTTCAATTGCACACATCGAATTTCACTTATTTGAACACACAAAGATTTTGTTCAGACCAGAGAGTTTTGCCCCAATTTCATTTATTTGGATTGAGTTTGATTTATATGATGGTATTTTTGTCTTTACGGCAAAAAAATATAAGCCACGGGCTAAAGGGAGGCAGAGTGTTGCATTTTTGAAAAGTACCACGGCTAAAATGCAAATCACTCTTTTAAAAATGTATACTTAGTCACCAGTGATATTTTAAAATATTTTATTTTAGTATTAAGTTTTTATTTTGATGGACTGAAATAAAATATTTTATCAAAAATGCTGATTTATTCTAATATTGATTGTCAATATATTGACATTTTAGTCAATTCAAGTTATTATATATAAATTTTGTGATGATACACTTTTATATTTATGTGTGTGCGATAATTAGAAGTTATTTTTACAATTATCTTGCCTTATGGGATTGGGTTTAAGCCTTTTTTGAGTAATTTAGGTGGAAGGCAAAGGTCTCCTTAAAATTTGAATAAGGGCGGTTCGGATTAATGTAAATACAGTTATTAAGCTACTCTTATTTTGAAAGAGGGTGATCCTTCTCATGCTTTTTTTTTCCAGAAGAAAAAAATGTGTAACAGTATATTATTACATTTTTACTTTTTTTTTCTCATCACCAATTTAATTTAAAATAGATTGAAGAAACTTTATGTTAGTAGCCGCTTAAGACAAAGAGCCCACTTATTTTTTGAGAAGAGGTGGGAAACATGTTCAATATTATTTATTTATTCAAAATTCTAAATTATTTGGATAAGAATAAGAATTATAAAACTAGGTAGATGGATGTTAGCAACTCAAAATATAGATATTAGTATCAACGTCAACTGTCTCATCTATTATATTTGAAAATAATCTATCATTAACTAAAATTATTTGGTGGTATAATCATTAAATTAGTTTATAATTATATATCTCATTGGTGTAAACTAGAATCTATGAATATAAAATTAATTTAAAATTATAAATAACTTGAAGTAACTGAAATCTTCATATATTGACAAGGGACAAGTTCATGACAAAATTGTTGGATAGAATAGTTCAATTTATACCCCACCAAGATAATATTTAATGGTAAAATATAATATTTCTAAATATTTTAAACAGTTAAATGCACATTTTGCATGCTAAAGCCAGGTGCAATCCAATGTCTCTTAACATATCCGGAAAAAGTACTAAAGGGTGTTTGAACACATTTAATAAAGGGAAAATTACAAAAACAGAACAATAAATAAAGTTATTTTGTGAAAGAGGACCGTAATCAAGGTTGTGGCAAAATTAAGACCATAATTATAAAAAAATTGAGAACAAGGCTCATTGGAAAGCATAGTTTGTGTTGAGATATGCTTGCGCTGTGTTTGGCTGGCACAGTTTTGTGTCTCCTCATATGCTACGTATATTTTGATAAAGGAAAAATTGAAAAATAGGACTATAAATAACGCCATTTTGCAAAATAGGACTAGAATTAAGAAGGAGCAAAAATGATCACCAAGCAAGGCATTAAAGGAACAACAAAAAAGATAACCACATAACGCTGAAATATTGAGCAGCAACATTATAATGGGCAAACATTGATGATGTCGAAATGCTACAAATTAAATTTACACGATTCATCCAAAACAACTATTAATACAAACTTGAATGAAAATTTATGATGCTGGAATGCTAAAAGATTTCATTAGTTCATCCAAAAATGACTAATGATGCAAATTAGAGTAAATTGATGAGTTTGCATCGGGTGAAATTGACGATATTCCTCCTTATTTCAGTTTTATGTGTTATCTTTTTTGTTGCTTCTTAAGTTTGGTTATCTCGTTTGCTGCTACTTAATTCCAGTACTCTTTTGCGAAATGAACTTACTTATGGTCCTATTTTTGTAGCTTTTTCTTTATCAAAATACATGTGGCGCATGACAAAGCATGATGTTGTGCTAGTTATGTGCCATGGAAGAATGCTCCGGCACTATGCTTTTCGATAAATTTGGTCCTTTTTTTCAATTTTTTTATAATTATGATCCTAGTTTTACTATGGACTTAATTTCAATTCTATTTTACAAAATGGCTTTATTTACGACTCTATTTTTGCAATATGCCCTTTAATAAAAGTTTAATAATTTTTCGCTCTCCTATTCATTGAGAGTGTTTGTTTTGAAGATTTATAAGAATACAATTTCATAGAGTAGAATGGTGGTAGTTGTTGTAATTGGCATTATTACGCCCAATTACATGTTTAATTATTATTTGGATGAATGTCAATTATGGCTAGAATCCAAAGATATTTAAAGTGTTAAAATGGAGAAAGAATAAATGGTTAAGTGTTGAACTATCCCACATTGGTACTTTGAGAAAGAGGAGAATTGCTTGTGAATTATAAAACCAAGTGGAGGAGTTGAAGGGTTATTTCAACCCTTCACTTGTCCCACATTGGTTTTATAAACTAGTGTGGACTAGTTTATATTGGACTCAAGTATAAATGCTTGATAAAGTGTTCTTTAATGGGTTCATATAAGTGGATTACACGTGCGTGCTGTCGCCACCGCATAGCCCAACTATAGGTTGTGGTTGCAGGCACTAGAGCAAAATCTTAGTCTTATCTTTTTGGATGAAATTTAATTTAAAATTTAAAATTAAAATTTTAAAATGCACTTAATTGCGGATAAGGGTCTAACTAAGTCAAGATATGTTGGAGATTGGCCTTGTAATTTGGGATTTAGCAAAGATGATTACGCAATGTGGCATGATGTTGGTAGATGTGTGATGTGTAAAGGCCATTAACTGGAAGACTCTAATCTTAATTCCCCCTATAAATAGCCTGCCTCTAGCAAACTTGGAGAATACATTGCATACACCAAAGCATTCTACCCACATTGTTGCTCTCTCAAATTCCTTCCCTCTTTTTTATCTAGATATTATGATATTCTCCCGTTTGATTTAATACTCTAATCCTATATTCTGATACTCTTATATTCAACTATTTATATATATATATATATATATATATCCCTTTCCCAAAATTTTGATATTCGACTATCAAATTCTGATTTTGGCGACTGAGTATTATTTGAGGTGAGTGAGATGGAATGCACCTAATCGTTTTGGATCATCTCATCTTGGGAGGAGCGGCACTGTACTCGTTACACTAGTAAGTCAGGGTGATTTGGTCATCTAATTGATTCTATTACGATACATGATCTTTAAGCTAAGTTTTCTTTTAAATTTTATATCTAATTTAAATTATACTGACAGCATGCTTTATTATTTTAATGCCTTGGTTGATATGTAATTTTTGGCTTTTCCAGGACTCTTATCTATTAAATATATGCATGAATTCTATTTTATCTTGAACATGCCGAATGTTTAATTTTGATCACACATGTTTATTAGGATTTCAAATTGATAAAAATACATGTATTGCCATAATTGTGATTATCTGTTCTAATTCTTAATAATCTGACTTGCAATATTTATTGTTTGTGTTGCATTGTTGCATGTTGGTATATCCTAGTAACAACAATCTTGAAGAAATGATTGTTTTGTGTGTTATTTATCTACTAAAATTCTGATTAGATATCCTGTCTAGAAATCTTGTCTGCTTTGATATCCTATTTTGGAATCTTGCCTGAAAATTCTGCCTAGATATTCTACTTTAGGATTTTCGTTAGAAATCTATCATGGCTTCAAATACTTGTGCTATTGGTAAAGTTGTGTCAACAAAAGTTGACCTTTTTGAACTACCAAAAAAGTTCTCAAGCCAGTTCTTTAAGCGTTAGCAATAGCGCATGAAAATCTGGCTGATGATGAAAGGTCTTCTTTCATTAATTTAGTTGGCCATGCCAGAACCAACTGAAATTGATCTTAAGACCAAAGAAATAGTTAATTGGAAAATGAAGGATCAAATTGTTTGATGAGTGATTCTATCAGCTTTGTCTGATACACTCTTTGATGTATACTATTCTGATTCCTATTTGGCTAAGTCTTTATGGGATAGATTGGATAGGAAACACAATACTAAAGAATAAGGGCTCGAAAAGTATTCAATTTCTAAATTTTTGAAGTATCAGATGGTTAAGGGCAGGTCTGTATCTGAACAGACACATGAATTGATCAATCTAGAACATTCCTTGGCTAATGTTGAGATCAAACTTCCTACAAAATTTATAGTGATGTCAATGGTCGATAAGTTCCCCAAGTCATGGGAAAGTTTTGGCATGACATTAAAGAATCACAAAGAGAAATTAACTTTAAATGATTTGATGATCGCTATAAGCATTGAAGAGGAACACGGGAATTAAACTCATAATATTCTTGTTGAGTATCATCCTAAGGCTAATGTGATAGTAGGAAAGAAGAAAGTCAATTTGAACTCAAACTCTAAAACCATCGATAAAAGAAAAGCTAAAAATAATAAGAAACTGAAGGCAAATAGGCCTTATTGGAATTGTGGACAAAAAAGGTATTGGGCTAAAGAGTGTCCCTCCAAGAAAGCTAAGGCTAAAGCCTAGTCTGCTGGACCAGTTATCAACATAGTTGTTGGAGATACCAGCGAAGCTAGAGTTTCTGATGCATCTGTTGATGAGTATGTTTCTTTCAAACCTAAATTATTCTCTATCTATAAACCCTATGATTGGTTGATAGACATTGGTGTTAATGTGCACGTCTGTGCTGACAAATCACTGTTTATGTCTTGCTAGCTTGTTAGCAAAAAGACTGCGATGATGGAGAACTCAAGGTCAGCTAATATGTTTGGGATAGGACGCGTCGCAAAATTTCCTTCAGGGCGCATACTATCTCTACAAAGGGTGCATCATGTCCCAGCAGTTCGAAGAAATATAATAAGTGGTTCTATAATAGTTAGGGAAGGTTATGAAATTTCTTTCAAGTCAAATAATGTTGTAATTTTATATTACGAAACTTTTATTTGTAAAGGCTATCTTTTCGATGGTTTGTTTAAACTGCGAGTTGAGAACATTATTGGTTCTAATAAAGTTGATTTTTCTAATTCTCCTATCATTAATGTTATTCAGAATTCATCTATTTGGCATAGTCATTTAGGACACTTAAATTTTAGTTCTATTAAATGAATGATGAACTTAAATTTAATTCTTAAACATGAAATTGAACAAGGTCATAAATGTCAAATTTGTGTTGAAGCTAAGCAAGTGAGAAAGCTTTACCACTCGGTTGAAAGGGAAACTAAAATTCTTTACTTAATGCACACTGATATTTGTAAATTCAATGGGTTTTACCAAATACAATAAAAGATATTTTATCACCTTTATAGATGATAGCAGTAGGTATTGTTATGTTTATTTACTAAAACATAAAGATGAAGCACTAGAGAAGTTTATTACATTAAAAAATGAAGTCGAAACGCAAACTGATAGAAAATTTAAACGATTAAGGTTAGATAGAGGTGGAGAATATGCGTTCAACACATTTCATGAATACTACCAAAATTTTAGCATAATTCATGAAGAAACTGCCCTTTATTCTCCAACTTTGAATGGGACAGCTGAGCGAAAGAATAGAACTTTTATAGACATGATTAACAGTTTGCTTTTGAAT
>JACGDI010005655.1:4516-19126 GCA_014898725.1 Jacaranda copaia
TAAAAAAGTCTAGTCCTCAAATTCTTACCTGAATACTAAAAATGTTCTGGATACAATTAGCGCATGAGGTCCTCTGGTTCCCATGTTGCATCATCAACATTATGGTTGCACCAAAGAACTTTCAATTAAGGAATCCTCTTATTCCTAAGTTCTCAAAACTTTCGATCCAAAATACTAACTGATTGTTCCTCGTATGTCAAATCACTTTACAATGATATGTTAGCCAAGGGAATAATGTGGGAAGGGTCAAGGCAGTATTTTCGAAGCTGTGACACGTGAAAGATATCATGAATGCTTGTCACGCTTTGGGGTAAAGCCAAGCGATACGCTGCTGGCCCAATCCATTCACTGATCTCATAAGGGCCAACATATCTAGGGCTCAGCTTTCCGCCTTTACCAATCCTTCGAGTCCCCTTTCTTGGAAATACTTTAAGAAATACCTAATCATCCACTTCAAAGTCCAAATCTTTTCTCCTATTATTTGCATAACTCTTCTGACAATCCTGTGCAACTTTCATTCATTACTTAATGATTTGAGTCTTTTCAATAGCCTTTTGAATTAGCTCTAGCCTAATAGTCTCTAGAGACTTACAATTGCCACCTTTGTGTTCCTCAAGGTCCCAATGTAACAAGGATTGACCTTTTCTATCATACAGTGCTTCATATAGGGCCATTTGGATAATGGATTGATAATTGTTATTGTATGAAAATTCAATCAAAGGTAGATGTTAGCTCCAATTCCTACTAAAGTCTAAAACACAAGCTGTCAACATATCCTCTAGTGTTCGAATGATCCTCTCAGATTGTCCATCTATTTGAGGATGAGTGGCAGAATTGAAATGTAATCTTGTCCCCAAATGATCATATAGAGCTTACCAAGTCTTGAAGTAAACTTTAGATCTCAATCAGATACAATGTTGACTAGTACTTCATGTTGTCTAATAATTTCCTTCACATATGGCTTTGCTAACTTCTCAACTTTATATTGCATCCCAACTAGCAAGAAATGAGTAAACTTAGCCAGCCTATCTACTATTACCCATATGTTGTCATAACCTTCCCTAGCTGTTGGCAGGCCTGTCACAAAGTCCATACTAATTTGTTCCCATTTCCAATCAGGGATTGGAAGTGGTTGGAGTAATCTCGATGATCGTTAATGTTCAGCCTTTATCAACTGACATGTTAAACATATACGTGCATAGTCCATGATATCCTTTTTCATTCTAGCCCACCAAAATTGCTTCTTCTGGTCTTGATACATCTTAGTACCTCCTAGATGTACCACGAATCTTATTTTATGCGCCTTATCCTACAATCTTCCTCTCATCTCTTCAAGCATACAGATCCTTTGGTGGAACAGAAGAGTACCTTGACTGTCAGTATTAATTGTCCAGATTTCTTGATTACTTCTTTTTGTTTCGATATCCAACTATCTTGAGCTTGAGCTTACTGTATCTCAGCTTACAACTCTGGCTGCACACTCACTCCAGCAAGCCAAACTTTCTGCTCAATATCACTACTACATCTGTTCTCAAAGCTTTTATCACTGTCATTCCTATTATGTAGGCCACTCTAGCTCAATGGCTTAGTGCATCACCACATTCCCCTTTCCTAGGTGGTAAGAGACTGAGAAATCATAATCCTCAAGCAATTCCACCCGTCAATGCTATCTCATTTTAGATCCTTTTGTGACCTCAAATTTTTGAGACTCTTGTGATCTATGTATGTCTCAAATGTAGCTCCATATAGGTAATGTCACCACTTAAATAGTGTAAAAATTATTGTGGCTAGCTCTTAGTCATGAGTGGGATAATTTTCCTCATGTGGCTTGAGCTTCCAGGATGCATAGGCAATGACCTATCCTCTTTGCATCAGTACGCACCCAAGTCTTTCCTTTGAAGCATCTATATATACCACAAAATTCTCTAATCCCTCTGGAAAAGCTAGAACTAGGGCCATTGTTAATTTGTTCTTCAATTCTTGAAAACTTCTCTCGCAATCATCATCCCAATTAAATAGTTGATCTTTCTAAGTTAGCCTAGTCATTAGGCCAACTATTTTAGAAACATTCTATACGAACCTTCAATAATAGCCAACCAAACCCAGAAAACTACAAACTTTTGTCACATTCTCAAGCTTCTTCTAATTGACTATCACTTCTATCTTAGAGGGATCAATCTCCACTCCACTCCAGCAAATGATGTGTCTAAGAAACATACCTTCTCTATCCAAAATTCATGCTTGTTAAACTTAGGATACAATTTATGCTCCTTTAAAGTTCTGAGAACTAAGTGTAAGTGCTCGACATGTTCTTCTTAAGATTTTGAGTATACCAAGATATCATCAATGAAGATAACACTTATCTAGATATGGCCAAAATACTTGATGCATCAAATCCATGAATGTCGTCGGAGCATTTGTCAAACCAAACGGCATTACTACAAACTCAAACTAATCATATCGTGAATTGAAGGTAGTCTTTAGGATATCTTTCTCTCTAATCTTTAACTAGTAATACACCTGCCTCAAGTCTCACTATAAGAAGACTATAGATCCTTGCAATAGATCGAACAACTCTTCCACATGCAGTAGAGGATATTTATTTTTTATGGTGACCTTGTTCAACTTCTTGTAATCAATACACATTCTCAAGGATCTATCATTCTTCTTGATAAATAATACTGGGGCTCCCCAAGGAGATGTGCTAGGCTATATAAATTTTTTTATCAACAGCTCTTGAAGTTGATACTTCAATTCTTTCAATTCTGTTGATACCATTCTATAAGGAGTTTTGGATACCGATGTGGTTTCTATGAGAGTGTGAATAACAAATTCTATCTCTCTGTCCAGAGGTAATAAATTTAACTCTTTCAAAAATACTTCAAGTTATCCAATCACTACTTTTACCTCTTCGATTTTGGTTGTATCTCGAGACTTATTAATAAGATAAGCTAAAAATCCCCATCCACCTTGCTTCAAAATTCTTTTAGCTTCCAGTGTAGATACAATTAGTATTAGATGATTTTTATCTATCAGCTGGTGGATTGATACCGACATCTTATTTCCAAATGTTACACACTTTGTGTAACAGTTCACCTACGCTTGATGTCTATACAACTAATCCATCCCAAGAATCAGATCATATCCTTGAATGGGCATTTGAATCAAATTAGTTGGGTATATCTCACCTCTTATCATGATCAAGCATTCCCAATATATAGTATCAGCAGTCAACCTTATTCCTAATAATGTCAGAACTTCTATATGGTATGCTATAGTTTCAACTGGCAATCCCCCTTTGAACGATCATCTTCCACCAATTATGTGCAAGACTCTCTAGGAGAAAAATAATGTATTTGATCTTCTGCTCATTAAGGTACCGTAGAGTGTTAAATATCTTTTCCAAATTTTCAACCCACATCTTAGCCTTTTTGTAATCAAACTCTTCAAAAAACTTAGGAGGTTGAAGTTGCAGAAACCACTCTAATGCTCGATCATCGGTACCCTCATCATTTGCCTTTGCTCTATCTTTCCTAGCTAGGCCACGTTGCTTACCCATTGCCCTTCCGAGTTCCTATACTCAGCAAGCTGATTCATAGCTAGTTTTTCCGATGGATTAGATTGTAAACCTTCTTCCTCAGGCCATGGCTCCCTATCTAATGTTTCAAGGCATGATGCCTTTTCTCCCAGGCGATCCTCTCCTACGGCCTTCTCTCATTAAATCGGGAGTATTAACACTCTCGTGTGACACCATCACAGGCTAAATCTTTCTTTAAGTTACATACCAGTGATCATTTTATCACAACAACATTCAAATCATTATCAACTCCCTTGGAAACTCAAGTCACAGCAAGAAAAATAAAAAATAAATACAAAATAATTAATAAATCAAACTATATAAAGTAAATAGTACTCAAGTAGGTAACAGTTGAGAAAAAGGTTCTATTCATGTATATATAAGTTAGTGTGAGTAGTTACATTTAAGTATTTACAATTCAAAATTTCAAAATGGTCACGTTATCTGTATGCCTAGTCATAAAAAAATTAACAATGCTATATAGGTATCATCCCAGAGTTAGATAATCTAGCCAAAATAGCTTAGCCTAATGGTTAAAACTGTGTTATATATAGATATATACACTAACAAAGCACTCAAACTAAGTCCTCTTCATCTATGATAACTAACTCAGCATCCCCCTTTTCTTCTTTGATCTCCACAACTTCATTATCTCCAAAAGGTACATTTTCCAAAAACTCTAGCCCAATTAGGTCATCACCAAGTGACACATCCTTTAGAAACTTTGGCCCTGCCACATTATCCTCAGGTGGCATATCGACTAAGAATTCCTGCACCGGGTCCATCTCTGGATCCTTCTTTATGGGGTCCTCCTCTGTAGGGTCCTCTTTTACTAGGTCCTCCTCAGCAACGTCCTCAATAAGCCCTATAGCATACATATGTGTCGACTCTCTAGTAGGAACCTCCTCAATACAGATACCCTAATATGTCTTTGCTAAGGAGAGGGTTGAATCTACAATGGTTTGGCTATATCGATCCCTACCCTAATTCCTATAGCCCGACTATGGCACTACAAAAGTAGGCTACAATCCTCCTGACCTTATCCATGATAACCTGGGTTATATCCATATTCGCCATAAGATCAAACTCTAATGTCCTAAAGGCCTCTTCTATCTAAAAATGTATGGCCTGAAGCTTCTCTATCTAGGCCTCTTCTATCTTGATCCGTACCTCTTCTCTTTCTATGTCCCCTTTCAACCTGTCTAACATATAGCTCATAGCATCCATTGTCGACTTTAAATGATAGGCCTTAACTTCTCTGTCCCTCAAGGTCTCTCTCATATCATAAAGTCTCTCCTAAAGATCTTCATACACCTCTTTTAGTTTCTCTTGTTCCACCTCTAATGCTTTAATCCTCTCTAAGGATTCCACATCTTCATTCTCTTCAACGGGTTCCTTTCCATCTCAATGCCCATTAGCCATCCTGCAGTTATAATTTTCCTTTATCAATATTAAACAAATCAAATTCATCTTAAGTTCCCAAGTTACATAACACTTTCTCGGCATATGGAGATCATTTAAGGGTCGTCTCCTAGGATCCTATCCCATTCTAGCTTGGGTTTCCAAATCCAAGCTCTAATACTACTTATAGCACCCCCCACTCAGGATAACACCTAAGTTAAAGCACTATTCCAATTCATTCCTTAAGCATGCATATGATACCAACTTGTAGTGCCCCCCACTTAGGATAACACCTAAGTTGAGGTACTATTCTAGTTCATTTCTTAAGCATGAATCAATACAATCAATAGTCCTATAAAATTTTTCACAATTTTCTAGTAATATCAATAACATCACAACCTTATAGCATGCTTTAGTTTAAATGCAGAAGGTATATTAGAGTGATAGATACCATATTAAGAAGTTCAATAGAATTCCAACCAAAATATTATCACTAGTACCACAATTCACACATATAAACCATAAGTTTATCAGTAGTCATGTCATATCATAACATCTCTAAACAAAATAACCCAAAGTGCAATCATTTACACATATATAATCAGGCTCATATACAGATCATCTCTACCAGGTTTGTCAATTCTCATATTCTTATATCTTATATCTATCTGAATAAAGATAAATAATACACAATGGTGAGTCATAAGGACTTAATAAGGATAGTGTAAAGTAATGCATGACCAATAAAAAATCAAGGTTCACATATAACAATTACTAACAATTTAGCATGAGAACAAAGTCGATGCTAAAAGAGAAAAACAAAGGAGGTCATGTTACTAGTAAATGCTATGTTGGAAGCTATGACCATCGGCTTAATTGCTTGTTCGTCTCAATTGAACCTGCTCAAGAGGTTTAAGGACATCTCAATCGATCGCAATCAGGAGGTATAAATGTGGCTCGTTTGCTTGAAACATCAGCCTAATCTAAATTGGAATATCTCTCCAACCTTATTGCTCCATGAGCATAATATAATTTCAAGAATAGCAAACCCAACCACATATGCAAGTCAAAGATCAAGTACATCATACATGCATATCATAACATCTTTATACCTCCGTAATAGTACAATAATAGTTCAATTCAATTCAGTAAACAATCAGTTCAATAGCTCAAGCATGATAGTTGGGCAATTACAGCAACTCAAGTACAACAGCTTGGCAACGCACTCGGCAAACAGTTCTCCTGTACACATATTTTTCAATTTGATCAATCAATTATTCAAATGCTAGCATAGCAGAACAATGAGTTTTACAACATGATTTTAACAAAGCTAATACGTAACAATGATAAATAGAATCAATTAAGAAAGTCGACACGGCTAACAATGTTATACAATATAATGTGATCGATACAATAACATATAAGACATAAAATTGTTCATGGTACCAGAATGAAAATGAACAGTTGATTCAAAATGATTTCGATACACATTAGATAATGGTACTATTCACAAGCTTAATGATTAACGATAGTCAATGATATTCAATGAACAATAGCTTACACAATAAAACCTCACAGGGTTCAAAAAATAAAACAACTGATAATGATAGTTAGGACAGTAGAACCTCACAGAGTTCAAGAAAACCATAATAATGATAATCAAATCAGATGCCAAGCAGTATATCCTCACAAGTTCAATCACAATAACATTGCTTTACTCAAAAAAGTACCAAGATCCTCACCTTAAAAATGTCAACGATGAAGCCAAACTCCACTGACACTCAAAGTCAAATCCTTCGTCACTTATTCGAAAGAGTAACCTTATATTAAAATCCATGTTCAACCCTAATGATTACTAACGTGCATAATCATACCAATAATAGCCTAAATCTAAGTAATTACCCGACTAATACATTGGTTAAGGTTTGATCCCATATTACTGCCCTAAACATATTATTTGCATAAGATATATAAACGTGTATGGAGTTCACTTATATATATAATTCTATAATGATACTCAATGTCAATTACAACAATTCATTTATTGATAAAGATCCAAGTTTTTGTCGATTAAGTTGTGGTTATATAAAATTAGGATTTTCTACACTTAGTATGCTATATAACCTATAGTTTACATGAAATAATACCAATTTGGATTCACTAGGCTCATTTAATTGATTAAAGATGTTACATTTTTATGCATGGGTGTTTTGATCAATGGTTTCTATCATTATATTTAATTATACAAGGTTTGGCGATGATCAAAATATACATGTAATTACATATATAGCCAAGATCAATTTTATACCAATTCTTCACAAATGAGTTGGAATTTCAACAATCGAATCACATGCATATGTTCACAACTATGAGATAGTGATTTTGTCCAGTCGCCACAACCGCTAACTGCTATCCACCACTAGAAAACTTACCACTACCACCAGGCAATGCTCCTCAACTCATAGAACCAAAGCCCTTAATCAATTTTAGCAAACAATCTAAAACCACGGCTCAATTTTCATCTATAAGCAGCTTTGCCACCTCACGTCGTCGCTCCAGTTTAAGCTAAATTTTGTCACCGCCATTGGACCATTTTAAAATCTGAAGACATCGATGAGTTCCTAAAGCTAAGTTTTACAAAGCCCAGCTTTTGGTTTTTCCCATGAATCACTAGAAAAAAAATCCTTGCCGAGCTCTATCGTAGCTCACTTTCAAGTGTTGATATCACTGCCATTCGCTGGCCTTTTACTGACTGCATGTAGGGTTGTTGTGATCTTGGAAGTGAGAGGAAGATGATGGTCGATTTCATTTAGGGTTTTGGAGCATGGCTGGAGACGATCGTCAGAGAGAAAGAGAGGTAGTTCACGATGAGGAAAAAAGGAAAAAGGGGTTGAAATGAAAATTCCAACATTTATAAATTTAACTTTTTTCATTTTACAGATTGGTCCCAATTGTTTGAGAAATCATTCAATTAGGTCCAAAAGGTTTTAATGGAATTCAATTTGGCCACTAGTTTATAAGGCCTCACATTAGGTCCTCTAAGTTATTAAAATTAAACATTAGGCCCCCCATCATTAATAAATGGTACGATTATATTGTTTAAAATTGTATTTTAACCCAAAAAACTTTCAGAATTTTCACAAATATTAAATAAATTCTTAGAAAATTATATTTAAATAAAATATCAGAATAATGCAAATTTTAAGGGTGTTACATATGCAATAGCAATTTAATTCAAATATCATATATTCCAAAAGAAAACACCAATTGGAATATGAAAACAAGATAATTGAATTAGTAATTTAGAAAACTTAACTAAAAGTTCTGTATTGTAACAAAACTTAGATTTCAACTAAATCCTTAGAAACTAGTTTGCATTGAAGAAATTATCGCCCCTACCAGTGCAAAAGGTATTGCGAAACTTTCTCCAAGATAAGATAGTTTAGAAGTTTTTTTGATGCACTTCAGAACAACTTCACCTCAATCATCACTTAGTTGCTAGAATTCTAACATGCAACACTAAAATATGGAGAGACAAATATGAGAGGGAAAGAAGAGATATTCAGGTATGTTGTGTACATTCTACCTGTAGCAGTAGGTTCATATAGGCAAAAGAGAAGAGCCAGAAAGCTATCAAGATTCATTCTAGTCCAATCGCATTCTACACAGGTACATAAATGTGTCCATATTCATTCTGGATCAAGTGCAATGAACTTGTGACTCCAAAAATGTTTCTGGCAATTTTTGTAACTACAAAAATAATTTTGCAACCTTAAAACCTTATTTGAAAGTTTTTTAAATTTGATTTTAAAATTTAAATTCCAAATAAAACTAGAATTTAAAGCAAAAAAATTAACCCGAGATAATTCGCCTAAATAAAATTGGAATTTGTAGCAAAAAGATTAACTCAAGACCCGAGATAATTCACCCATCACCCGAGCAGAGCTAGAGCTAGATGGTGGTGGTGGCGGCAGAGGTGGGGTGGCACGCACATGTGGACACACCCTCATGAGTTCCTTAATTGATATTTTACCAAGCACTAATACTTGAACCACATATAAGATGCAATCACATTGAAAAAATTTCCAATAAGGGATAAGTGGTCTAGTATAAGACAAAAGAGCCCTTTATATTCCCACTTATTCCCCCAAAATTTGTCTTATATCCAATGTGGGATTCCTCCATATTCATAACCTTTTGCACTTTGTTTCCCTTTTCTCATTTCCAAAACAACTATGATTTCCTATTTAACTGGCATCAATCCATAAAGATAAACCACTTCTTAAACATGTAATAAGTTTCAAATCCTAATTAATTTATGCCAATTACAACAATTGCCCACAAATCTATAGTGTTGGACTATCAAGATTATCGTAACTTGCTTTCAGTAATGGTACCTTCTAGTTTGAACTACTAACTAAGTTATCCAACTTATTCTACCATAAGGACAAATAGATCAAAGCCTTGAATTTATCCCTTGGATGTGGCGGCGTCCATTGGTAACAACAAGCTACTTGGCTATGTGGTGATCTTTAGATTTGACACGTTACGGCCATATGTCCCGATTTTGCATCATAAATATTTTTTAGGAATAACCTTTTTCCTCTAGTTGCGGCCAAACGACTTCATTTACTTAGTTGGGCATCTCCAGGGATGCACTACTTGCATCTCGTCAATATGACTTGACCCCATTCAAAGTTTAAACTCTCACTTTTCTAGTAGTAAACAACACCTTTCAAGTATGCTAGGGACAGACTCAAATACTGAAGTATCAATCAAGTGCACTTCAACACACTCAGCAGCTTGTTTATACCATATTGAACCTTCCTTGTGGGATCTCCACTTGATAGGTTAGGTTGCCACTACAGGTGCCTCATTAATGGGTTTTCAGTCCTATCCCTAGCCTAGATTTTTGGACTAAGGATAACTCAAGTCCTTTAGTTAAAGGATTAGGCACATTGTCTTTAAATCCAACAAAATCAATGGCCACAACCCTATCAAACACAAGCTCTCTTATACACTTTAATCTAACTCAGATGTGTCTCTTGGTCTTTTGATTATACTTTGAACTTTTGATCTTTGCAATTGTGGTTTAGTTATCACAATGCACTATGATTGCAGAAAGGGGCTTACTAACCATAGGTTATTGAACCATTAGCCTATGTAGCCAGTCAGCCTCTATTCTAATTATGTTCAAAGCACATAACTTTGCCTTAAATGTAGACCGAGTTATCAAAGTCTATTTAGTAGACTTCTAGGAGATAGTACTTCCACCTAAGGTAAATACATACCGTGTACACCTATTACTACCAAAGTTTTTGGCTATCCAACTAGCATCACTATATTCCTCTAGTACTACAAAGAATCTACCATAATGCATAGCATGTGATGTCGTACCCTTGAGATACCAAAGTACCTTATCTGAAGCCTCCCAATGGATTCTATTGGGACAACTTGTATGCCTTGCCAACTTTGAGACTGCGGATGAAATATCTAGTCTCATGCTATTTGCAAAATATTACAAGCTCTCTATAATTTGAGAATACCTCAATTGGGACACAAGAATACCACTTTCATATTTGAAAAAAGCTACAAAAGGATTATATGGTGTCTTAGCGATTCTGCAATCCTTTTAGCCAATTTCTCAATAATCTTCTTAACATAATGAGAAGTTGATCAAATCAACTTGAGTCCAAGAATCACATTAGCTTTACCCATATTCTTTATTTCAAACTTACTTTTCAAGTAAGATTTTATCTCATTGATAATCTTAATGGTAGAACTAATCAACAAATTATCACGTATAAGCATAACATAATACAATCATCACCTTTAACCTTACATTAAACATACTTATCATTCTCATTTACGCTGAAACCAAATGATAAAATAGTTTCATCAAATTTTTCATGCCATTACTTAGGCGCTTGTTTCAATTCATAGAAGGATTAACAAGCTTACAGACCTTTTGCTCATTACTAGGAGCTACAAATTCCTCAGGCTGATCCATATAAATTTCTTCCTCAAGATCATCATACAAAAAGGCTATTTTCACATCCATCTGATAAATCAAAAAATTATATAATGAAGCCAGTGCGATAAGCACCTAAATTGTAGTCAACCAAGCAACCAAGGAATATGTATCAAAGAAGCCTATTCTCTCTTTTTGTCTAAAGCCTTTAGCAACTAATATGACCTTAAACTTATCTTTGGTTCCATGAGACGTAAGTTTTTTTTTAAAGATTCATTTTCATCCTATCATAGTACACCTCAGAGGTAAATTAACTAATTCCCATGTCCCATTAGGGACAATGGAATTCATCCCACTTTTGATAGCTACCTTCTAATGCTTAGCTTTAGATGAGGCCATAGCATCCTTGAAGGTCATATGATCATCCTTGATATTGTAAATGATGAAATCACTTCTAAAATCCTTAACGATCTTAGCTCTTTTACTTCATCTAGGTTCATCTGGTTCTTCAACTCCAATAGATGCTAAACTAGAACTACTTGGATTAATCCCCATATTTGAAATTTTTTCCACATGTTCAGGAACAGAGGTCAATGTAAGAGCTGAATCAAAAGAAACATTCTTAGGTATTCCCATTTTCATGGGAAACCCGTCCTCAAAAAATGTGGCATCATGAAATTCCACTATTGTGTTCACCTTTATGCCAAGGATTACCAAAACCTCAATGCATAGCTTGTTTTCACATGGCCCAAGAAAACTACATCAACAATTTTAGGACCACGCTTTTTCCACTTATGTTATAGGACTAGAACATTTGCAAGATAACCCCACTTGAAAATACTTTAAGCTAGGTTTTCTACCTTTTTAGAATTCAAACAGAGTGAATTCTTTATGTTTTAGAAGGACTTTATTCAAAATATGGCAAGCTAAATTCAAAGCCTCTCCCCATATATATTTAGGCAATCTAGAATTCAAAAACTAACTATTAATCACGTCTTTAAAGGTTCTATTCTTTCGTTTTGTTACCTCATTAGATAAAAGAGAGTAAGGGAGAGTCTCTTCATGAATAATATTGAAGTTTTGAAAATATTGATCGAAAGTATTTGACTCATACTCTTCACCTCTACCTGATCTTAACCTTTTAAATTTCTTACTAGTATAATTTTTTACTTCGTTTTTTAAAATGACAAATTTTTCAAGTGCTTCATCCTTTGTTTTAATAAATAAACATAAAAATATCTATTGTAATCATCTATAAAGGTAATGAAATTTCTTTTCTAATCTTTTGTTAAGATCACATTGAACTCACAAATATCTTTGTGCGCAAGTTTAAGTAATTCAGAATTCCTTTCAACCGATTAGTAAGGTTTTCTTACTTGTTAGCTTCAGCACACATTTGACATTTGTGACTACATTCAATATCATGTTTAGGTATTAAATTCAAGTTCATCATGGGTTTAACAAAACCAAAATTCAAATGACCTAAAAGACTATGCCATACATCATAACTTTCAATAATATTCACTAAGGATTCAAAATACACACTTTTGTTGATTGAATCAAAACAAAAATACTTGACTCTTAATTTGAACAAACCATCAGACAAATAGCCCTTTCCAATAAACAAACCAAAATGCTGAATTACAACTTTATTAAATTTAAAAGTAAGCTCATAGCTTCCCTAACTATTAAAAAACCACTAATAATATTTCTCCATATAGTTGGGATGTGGAGCACCCTCTGTAGAGACAGTATGCACCCTGAAGGTAACTTTGGGTCCACACATCCTATCTCAAGCACTTTGGCAGCAGTCAAGTTCCTCATTGTTACAGATCTTTCATCAACTAGCTAATAACATATAAATAGTAATTTATCAGCACAAACATGTGCATTTGCCCCAGTGTCTATTAACCAGTCGAAAGGTTCATAAATAGTACAAACTTCAAGTTTTAAAGTTACATATCTATCAACGATCATCTCTGGAGCTCTAGCTCTGCTGGTCTCCCCAACAACCTTGTTGACTAGGGCAACTGAGTTAGGTTTGGCTTTAGCTTTTTTAGATGGATAGCCATTTGCCCAATGGCCTACATTTCCGCCATTTGCCTAATGGCCTACCTTTCCACAATTCCAATATGATTTGTTTGTTTTTGGTTTCTTAGCTTTTAGCTTTACCCTTATTTGTGGTTTTAGAGTTTGAGTTCACTTAGTTCATTTTATTGAACTTTTTCTTCCCTTCAATTACCATATTTGCCTTAAGTTGGTGCCTAGTCAAAACTCCATGAGTTTGATTCTGGTGCTCTTCCTTAATGTTTATGGCAATCATAAGATCATCCAGGGACAGTTTCCCTTTCTAATGCTTGAGTTTCATTCCAAAATTTTCCCAAGACTTGGGAAACTTATCCACTATGGACATGACCACAAACTTCACAGAAAGTTTCATCTCAGCATCAACAAGAGCATGCTCAAGGTTGATCAGTTCATGCATCTGTTCAATTATAGACTTTCCCTCGACCATTTGATACTTCATGAACTTAGAAATAGAATACTTCTAGAGTCCTTGCTCTTCAATTTTATATTTTTTTCCAACTCATCCCACCATAGTGACTTAGCGGTGTATGAGTCGAAACAGTATACATCGAAGTGAACATTTGATAGTGACGACAAAATGACCCCTCAACCTAACTAATCTTTCTTAGTCCATTTAGCTATTTGAGCTTTTTTGGGATTAGTATCAGTTGGTTCGAGTCTAGTCACCTGAATCACCGAAAGAAAACCTTTCATTGTGAACCATATTTTCATTCGTTGTTGCCAATGTTTGAAAAATTAGCCCCCAAACTTTTCTAGCAAGCCATATAAGTCAACTTTGGATGACAGCAAAGAACCAACACCAGAACTACTCACAAAAGGTGTCATTTCTAGAAATATAAGCAGTTTAAACAAACACTAAACAATAATTTCTTCAAGATCGTTTATAATCTGCGATTTTCGAACAATTAAAGTATCATCAATAGCACAATTTATAGGAACGACAATCATATGCCTCTCCATAAATCCCTCGAGTTGGAATTTCTAATGATGTCAATTACCATCCCATATTGAAGGAGTCAAAAACCTTGAAAGAGTTGATAGACTACTCCCCTCTCACACCTTTAAGGACCCTTTTCGTAAGAATAAAATTCTCACTACAAATATTGGCAAAATAATGTTCTACAAAATTTAAATTTTATATTTGTCAAGAAATTTGAGCACCACAAATATGTAATAATTAAAATAATTTTTGCATATTTAGATGACACGTCAACTTCACCGAGCCAATCAATTGGTAATATTTTACCCGTACCTTGTAATATTAAAAGCGTCCTTTCCCTTTCAAAGTTGTGAAATATGGCCGACATAAGGTTGTTATCTCAATTAAATGATATTTCCAATATATATATATACACTGTCGATGTCGACGTGTTATTTATGAATTGTGTATATTTTTAATTATTGTTATGGCCAAATTCTTTTATTTTATTTTCTCAATACTATTAAATCCCAAGTCATGGCAGTGGAAATCTTTTAAGTAATTAATTCTATGATTGTTGGCTCTGCACGTTTTGAAGGTTGGAAGAAATATATCAATTAATGCATTTATGCAAAAACACCAAATGTATAGTAA
>JACGDI010005655.1:35934-96220 GCA_014898725.1 Jacaranda copaia
TAACATTGAATGCATATAAGAATTTTCCAACACGGAATCTTTTTTCACTTCTTGTTGAGGTAATCCAAAGAGCCAATAGTTTGGAAATTCTTTTATAACCATTCTTGTAGTCCACATAGCATAGCCCGAACCGCTGGGAGTAACCGGATATCCATTCAAAGTTGTCCAAAAATGGCCAGGCAATGAAACCTTAACATTCACACCTTTGCTGTCAACACAAATATTACCATTTATTAGTATTAGAATTCTCGATTCATATATATATTGAAGTTTTATTTCTTCCTCTCTTTTGAATTTCTTTTTGATAAAAATAATAATAAAAATGTTAATTAAACACTATAATTACTTCATTGCTTGAACAGCTTAAAGATGACGGAGGTAAAAGTCAATTCTTTGGGAATCATTGGTACCATCATTTATGTGATCACCAATACCTAAGAATTAAATAACTGTGAAAAAGAAAATTAAAATAAAACATTGGATTTCTATAACTATATATACATTAACAAATAATTAGAAATATTCAATATATGTACCAGTTTCTGTAATATAAATGTTGGGATTATTGAATTTCTCCTTGGTGTAGACCAGAAGATCACAAAGCCCTTTGGGATAAACATAAAAAATGCTCACTGCAGTCTGAAAATCATTAATACAGAACATTGTATTTGTGCGACAAAAATTGAAGCTACCTTGAAATGGACAAATTCTTAGGTTCCTTGATGGTAGCTTACTGGATCTCCAATGGGCACACCTTTAACATCAACTGCAAATAAGTAAGAAACAACATAAATTACCATTTGAATAAATGAATTTAACGTATGGAATATTTTAGCAAATTAGAGAATTTTTAGCAAATTTAGCTATGAATTTAGCAAAATTGCAAATGTATTTTTTTTAAAAAAAATTATAAGGAACAAAAATTATTAATTATTGATATGCAACATTGTACATTCAGAAGGTAACAGATTATAAGTTATTGTTATGACTTCGAATGATAAAGAGGGTGTTTGGGTGAGCTTATAAGTTCTTTAAAACATCTTATAAGATGTTTAAGAGCTTATAAGTTGATAAAAAATATTTGGTAATTATTTTTTTTTAAAAAAGAGCTTATAAGATTCTAAAATAAGATGTTAGAAGTTTATAATCTCTTTTAAAAAAAAGTAAGGAAACCCTGACTTATTTTGAAGATCTTAATAAGCTCTTTTATTTTTAACTATTTTAATTATAAATTTGCCATTATTAATATTTTATAAACTACAAAATCTTATTTTATCCAAACATTTTAACAATTTATTTTAAAAATAAAATCTAACATCTTATAAGCTTCAAAAATATCTTATAAGATGTAGGAGCTTATAAGATGCTTAAAATAAACTTTGCCAAACACCCTCAAAATCCTAACTATGAAATAATAGTAAATAAAATTCAATGTAATTGACAACAAGATTTAACGTGGTTCAGCGATGTGACTAATTCACCCAACAAAAAAAAAGAATTTTATTGATCTCAAATCAAAGTGCAATTACAAACTTTGAATCCCACAAACCTCATGAGAACACCTAACACCCTTGTTTTAAACTCTGTCTTAAGAAATTATCTCAAAAGTAGTTAGAAACCCTCGTATATGTATCTCATCTATTTGTCCAGGAAGAAAATCGAATTTATACCCACAAAAATTGAGTCTTGGGCTCGTGGGCCTGTGTTGCGTGCCACGACGTGCATGACTTGTGCCTTGGTATGAGAATTCTACTACTACTACTACAAAATTTGAGTAGAAACTTTGTGCTAGGGAGCAAAAAACTTGCGCTTCAGTGTAAAGTTGCTATTCACTGTGTGAAGTTATTTTTCACCGCACACTTTTTTCGACCTGTTGCGTTTTGCTCTATTTTTCTTCTGACTCTCGTTAATTTAGCCCAAATTTCAATGTAAAATTAATAATTTTCTACATTGACTTGAAATTCACCATCTTTCTTTTTTATCCCTACTCGCAAAGAAGGCCTATCATCTGAGTCTACAAATGTTAATCAAATCTAAGCAATGCTCGAATTTGATTCTTGGAACAATCTTGGTTAACATGTTTACTGGATTATCCTTAGTCCCAACCTTGTCAATCAAAATAACACCTTGAGATACTATATCTCGAATAAAGTGATATCTCACATCAATGTGTTTTGTTCTCTCATGAAAAGTTTAATTCTTTGACAAATGTATGACACTTTGATTGTCACAAAATATTGAAGTGATTTCAAAATCCATACCCATATCCTTAATCAACCCCTTTAACCAAATGCCTTCTTTTGCGCCCAAAGCTATATACTCAGCTTCTATTGTAGACAGTGCAATTGATAATTGCAAAATTGCTTTCCAACTGACCGCACAACTCAAAACACAAAACACATACCCGATCATGGACCTTTATTGTCCAAATCTCTTGCATAATGCGCATCCACATAGCTTATAATCCTAGCAGCAGAATTTAATTGACTATACCTCAAACATCTATCTGCAGAGCCTCTTAAATATGTCATAATGCATTTTACAGCCTACCAATAAGTCTTTCCTAGCTTATGCATGTAATTGTTTACAATACTGATTGCATGTGAAATGTCTGGCCTAGTGCATACCATAGCGTACATCAAGCTACCCATTGCACTAGCATACGACATATTAGACATGTGCTCTGTCTCCTCCTTAGTATTAGGTGAATCATTTGATGAGAGCTTGAAATGAGCTGCAAGTGACATGCTTATTGGCTTGGACTTATCCATCGCAAAACACTCCAGTACTTTCTCAATGTAATGCTATTGAGACAAGTACAACAATCTTACATATTTGTCCTGGATGATCTCCATGCCTAATATCTTCTTTGCACTACCCAAATCCTTAGTCTCAAATTTTTCACTTAACTAAGCTTCTAAAATATTAATGTCATATATGTTTCTAGAGACTATCAATATATCATCATCATACAACAATAAATATACCAGGAGGTTATCACTACATTTTTTATTATATACACAACAATTAAAATTGCTTATAGTATATCCTATCTTGGTAATAAATGCATCAAACCTTTTATACCACTATTTGGGAGACTGCTTTAAGCTATATAAAGACTTCTTCAAGAGACATGCTTGATTTTGTTTCCTGAAAACAACGAATCCTTCTAGTTGGCTTGTGTAGATTGATTCCTCCAACTTCCTATGCAGAAATACTATTTTGACATCCATATACTCGAGCTCCATATCAAATAGAGCAACCATGGTAAGTAAAATACGAATGGAAGTGTGTTTTGCAATTGGAGAGAATACCTCATGAAAGTTAATTCCCTCTCTCTGAGTAAAACCTTTAGCAACCAAATGCACCTTATATCTAGCATCTTCAACCTCAAGAATCCCTTCTTTCTTCTTGTGAATCCATTTGTAACCTACAATCTTTTATCATTTGGGTACATCAACCAGCTCCTGTGTGCTATTCTTATATAGAGACTCCATCTCTGCACTCATATCTGTAATCTATTTATCAGAATCTAGCTAGGAAATTGCATCTTTGTATGAAATTGGATCATCTCTTACAAACTCTTTAGCTACACTCAAAGTATAAGCTACTAGATTTGAAAATGCAAACCGCTATGGTGGTTTAATTTGCCTCCTCTCCCTATCTAGAGCCAAATGATAGTTCTATTATGAATTATTTTCCTGCTGTTTGTTAGGTGATAATATGCTCTTACTAGCTTTATCTACCACCTTCTGTTTCCCCTTTGAAACTTAAGGAGTGTCAAGTTCAAACTCTACTTTCTCCTTAATGCCTTGTTGACTGCTTTCGAGCTACTCTATCTTCTTTATCATTGTAGACTTATCAAAAGTCACATCTTTGCTGATAATCATCATGGAGCTTTTGTCATCATTACACCACAAATGATAACCTTTGACTCCATTTGCATAGCTCAAGAATATACACTTCTTGGCCCTTGGCTTAAGCTTTCCATCATGAACATGAGCATAGGCTGGGTACTTAAACACTTTTAGATTTGAGTAATCAGTCAGAGACCCGAACCAAACTTTCATTGGTGTTTTGCAATCCAAAGTAGTTGATGGTGACCTATTCACCAACTAACAAGCATTATTGATTACTTCTACTCAAAATTCCTTGGACAATCTGGCTTTAATGAGCATGCATCTAGCTCTCTCTAAGATAGTTCTATTAATCTATTCTACAACTCCATTCTGCTGTGGTGTGCATACAACAATGCGATGCCTCATAGTTCTTTTCTTATCACAGAATTCCTGAACTTCCTTGTTGTCAAACTCCAATCTGTTGTCACTTGTTAGTCCTCAAGTGCTTGATTTTCTTTCTTGTTTGCTTCTCGATTAAAGTTTTTCATTGCTTGAAGTTGACAAATACCTCATCCTTATGCTTCAGCATGTACAACTATACTTTTCATGAGAAGTCATCTATAAGTGTCAGCATGTACTTAGCACCTCCCTTTAAAAGAACCTAAGAAAACATCCAAAAATCTGAGTGAACGTAATCCAAGGTGACCCTGGTCTTATGAACTGCAGTGCCAAATTTCACCCTATGTTGCTTGCCAAGCACACACTGCCCACAAAAATCTAGTCCTCTAGTCTTCTCTCCACTAAGCAAGCCATGTTTGCTCAGTTCTGACATCCCTCTCTCACTCATATGCCTAAGCCACATACGTCACAATCTCATAGTATTGTTGACTGATGAAGAAACCGCTGCACTACCAAAAACTATGTTGCCCTGTAAGATGTAAAGGCTATTCCTTTTGTCTCATTTCATGATAAGTAGTGCACCTTTAGAAACCCGTAGAACTCCATTTCAAGCTCTGTATTCACTACCATTCTTGTCTAGAATACCCAGCAAAATTAGATTTTTCTTCAGATTTGGAACATGACACATATCTGTTAGGGGCCTTTGGAATATGACACACATCTGTTAGGGTCCTTACTATGCCATTGTGCATTTTGATACTAAGTAAGCCGATTCCTACAACCCTGCACTAAGCATCATTTCCCATAGCTATTTTACCACCATCGCATTTCTAATAAGTGGTAAATCAATCTTCATGTGGGCACAAGTGGTAAGAGCAACCACTATCTAAAATCTACTCAAAGCTTAGAAAGCTTTTGATAACTTTGAGAACAAGCCCACCATTAGACTCGTCCTCAATAATTTCTACGACATCATTCCATTTTTTATAAGAAGTTTCACTTGCATCTTTCACCTTTCCTCATTCCAAATAATTCCGTTTTCAATACCCCTTTCCACCACACCTAAAACACTTGTCGTTGTTTCTAAGCTTGATTTGGGATTTTGATCAGCCCTTACTCTTTCCTCTTTCTCTTGATCTTCTCTTCACCACCAATCCTTCCCCACTTTCACAATTATTACTGCCCGGGACGTATTTTCTCAACTTGTTGAAATTCAATGAAGCCTTCACATCCTCCATTGAAATCGTATCTTATTTATACTGCAAAGTAGTGACCAAGTGCTCAAAAGATTTGGGTAGTGAACACAACAAAATCAACACTTGATCTTCATTTTCAATTTTAACATCTATGCTAGAGAGATCCATAGTTACTTTACTGAAATAATCAATATGCTGAGTAATCAATGTACCTTCTTCCATCGTCAATGTGTATAATCGCTGTTTCAGATACAACTGATCTATCATGGACTTTGTCATATATAGACTCTCTAGCTTTGACCGTAGTCCTACTGGTATCCTTTTCATGATAACTTCTCTCAGTACGATATTTGCCAATGATAACATCAGAGTACCGTAAGCCTTCGCCATAAACTCATTCTTCTCCTCATTTGTAAGTATTTTCGGCAAGGAATTTCTGCCTTTTAACACTCTCTGTAAACTTTGTTGACATAGTAGAGCGTATACCTTCATCTTCCACAGCCCAAAATTATTCTTCCATCAAATTTCTCTACCTCGTACTTCATGGCTAGCATCTAATCAATCAATCTATGAAACTAATTTGTTGTGACTCAGAACGATCAATTCCTAACTATAAAATAATAGTAAACAAAATTCAATGTAATTGATAACAAGATTTAATGTGGTTCAGTGATATGTCTAATCCACCCCATATAAAAAAAGAATTTTATTAATCTCAAATCAAAGTGCAAGTACAAACTTTGAATCCCACAAATCTCACGAGAACACCTAATACCCTGGTTCTAAACTCTAACTCTAGAGATTATCTCAAAAGCAGTTAGAAACCCTCGTGTATGTGTCTCATCTATTTGTCTAGGAAGAAAACTGAATTTATACCCACAAAAATTGAGTCTTGGGTCCATGGGCCTATGTTGTGCATAGGGGCGCGCATGACTTGCGCCTTGGCGCAAGAGTTCTGTTGTTGCAAAATTTGGGCAAAAACTTTGATCTTGGGCACAAAAAACTTGCACCCTGGTGTAAAGTTACTGTTCACAACGAGCCCTTTTTGACCTATTGCTCCGTTTTGCTCCATTTTTCTTCTGATTCTCGTTAATTTAAACCAAATTTCAAGATAAAATCAATAATTATGTATTATCAATAGAAAAATTAAGATATATAAAAGAAAAATGATCACTAACTATGGATTGATTGTAGCGAGAGTTACTTCTAAGGGCATTTACTTCAAATTTAGCTAAGTGAATTTCATAACCAAAGTCATGAATTTTAGCATTACCTATGAATTGGCAGTTGTTGATGCTTTAGATTCTTGTAGTGTGAATTCTACTAACCAATAGTTCTTGGGTTTTGAGTGAGTAGATGGTTGCTGGCATGAAATCGTAAATTATAATTTTGAACGGCAAAAATTGAATTTTTAATTCTAATTTTGGAGCGCAATATGAATTTCAACAAAATATAAAGAATAATTCCTTTTACTTTTAAAAATAAATAAATAAATATATATAATATGACTTTATATAAATTTACGGGGGACATCTATCCCTACCAAAATATTCCGTGTTTGCTTATCATGATAAGAATCAACTCCCGGAAAATTAATAACTTACTTGAAAGACGGCCCATTCATCTGTTATGCTACTCATATTTCCAGAACGCTTTAAAAGACCGGCTGCATAATTCCCAGTATAATAATTCAGTCCCAAAAAATCAAAGGATCCCTTCAGCAGTGCAATTTGCACGTCTGTGAATTTCGGCAATCGATTTCCCACAAGGGATTGCTTGCTTCTTGGTAACTCATATAAACTATAGGATGAACAAATCTAAAATAAAAGAAAAATATGAAATTACGTTGAGATGCAAGAATTCATGATAATACCAAAAATGGCCCATATAATATTAAAAAACCAACATTCATATATTTTTGTTTGAGATTGGGCTCAGAGCGACTTGAACCAAAATAAGAGTTGTCCCATTAGGACACAGAGCAGCAAGATCTCAATCTTATGAGTAGGACAATGCGTATAGGTCTATCTCACCAAAATCATATAACTCAAGGATGGTAAATCAGTGGATTGAGTTGGATTTGATTTAAACTTAAGTGGTTTAGACTGAAAATAGATTGGGTTTAGTATGAGTTTAAGTTGGTAAGTTAAAAATAAGTTGGGTACTTCAAAGTGAGTTGAAACTTGGACCGTAGGTGCGATACCATTATCTTTTTGATTTATTTTACTCATTCAAATCAAATAACTTAAAAGACAATAGTAATATTTTTATACTTTTGCACTTTCTTAATATACATTTTAACAATATAACAAGATGACTTAATTAATTTTATGCTTATTTTATTATATTTTAAAAGAATTATAAGCAACTTCTTTTTACATTCAAAGGCTAAAGGCCCGTTTGGTTTCATTTTCAAAGCTCATTTTCACATTTTCTATTATTTTAAAAATAAAACACATCATTTTTTACATATTTTCATCTAAAATCATTTTCATTTTCAAAACACATTCTCCAATAATTTATATATTTTCTCTCTCTATTTCATTATTCCTATCTACTCTACTTACAACCTACTAAAATCAACGTAATCATTATTTTTCCTACAATCTATCCAAAAATACAAATTCATTTTTAACTTATTTCCACTAACTGCTTTCAGATATTTTGAAATGATGGAAATGAAAATAAAACCAAACGGGCCTTAAGATATTTATTCTAAATTTGAAATAATGAATGATCAAATTCACAAAAACTAAAAGTTGAAAATAATATAGATTTTTTTATCTCAAAATTATAGATTTTAGTCAAATTTTTAGATTGAACGCATTTGAACCTACTTATGTAGACCCCACTTTGGACCCAAAACCGTAATAAAACTACTTGAATCAAACCTATTTGAAACCATCTTTAAAATTCTAAGATCCAACCCTACCATAACCATGTGGGTTTGATTGAATCAATGGATTTAAATCCACTTTGTCACCGTTATAAATACTTTCAATTATAGGGTGACAAAGGCATATTTATTATTGTCATCCAATTACTTTTCTTGTGTTTGTATTCGATTACTCAATTCCATATTGAGACAAGTTTTGAATGATATTTACTAAACTGTCTCATCGATCCTAACCTTTATTTCTATGTTTATTTGATATTTTCCAAGTATTAAAATACTGCCAACCTAGACTTACTGAAGCCAAAAAAATAAATTGACTAGGGATGACCTCGCACAACCATGAATCACGTGGCTTTATATCAAAAACAAAAAATTAACAATGAATTATAAACTCATCTAAACAATTTTTAAATATTTTAAAATATCTAACTGTACTATACTTATAATATAAGATGAATTCATCATTTCATAATTTTATTTTGTAGATTTGTACTATTATTAATTTAAAAAACTAGTAAAATTTATCTAAATATAAAAACTTAAACTCTAATTCCTAAAATCACACAACTTCTATAGATTTTAAACTCCAAATATTAATAATAGAGAACATTTTTATTGATTAACATTATTATATCTACATATCTAAAACTAAATGTCTATATTCAATAGTCATTGTAAAAATACTATACCATGGTTAATAATATCTACATTTTAGTGGGCAACTTTTATTTCATGCCATATGTTTTTCCCTTTTATTTTTATGTAGAATACAAGTTGATCATAAACCATAAACCACGGATAAAAATACTACACCATGGTTGACAATATCCCATTTTTGCTCATGAAAAGTAACAGGATTATATGTATCCACAAATGCATTATCTTCTTGGCTTTTTATCAAGGATTTCATATTATAATTTGTATGTCAAATTTTATCCACATGACTCGATAGCCATTATATAATATGAAATACTAATAGACTTAGGGGATTCAAAATATCTAGTTATGTCAAAATTTGGTATGATAAATATTGGTAGGACCACTTTTATGAAAAATGCTTATGATGATTTATTAATCATAGAGCATTTTGATGAATTGTTTTTATTTAAGATTAGTCTTTTTCTCTATTTGAACTAATTGTATTTTTAATATTTGGATGTTCAAATAGGATGAATATTGTCAAGAACACGTTAGTTAACATGGTAGCAATCTTACTCCTAAAAGCTCATGATTTGATGCTAAAAAATGGCTTGAGATCAATGGTGGTCCATGCAAGGGTAGAGTGTATTACTTTGGGAACACTTATCATCGTTGTGAGCTTATTGCTACTGGAACTTCCTCGGAGTCATCACCATCCACAACATCTTCACCTGCCTTTGCGAGTTAGACGCATCTACAAGATGCGATTGCAAAAGCAATTGATTGAGAATTGGTCAACTAAAGAAAAGAAGCAGCATAAAGAGAAGCAAGCATTATGGAGCAGACTATGAGGGTGAGAGATTAGGCATTGAGGCCAGTTGAAAAATCAAATGTGAGAGAAAAGGCTTTGATGAGCACATTAGGAGTGATGATGGAAAAACTAAAT
This sequence comes from Jacaranda copaia, assembly GCA_014898725.1. Taxonomy (NCBI): domain Eukaryota; kingdom Viridiplantae; phylum Streptophyta; class Magnoliopsida; order Lamiales; family Bignoniaceae; genus Jacaranda; species Jacaranda copaia. The sequence continues at coordinate 45,850 of JACGDI010005655.1, forward strand.
TCAATTCAAGGCATTTCTTCCTCTCACAGGGAAGAGGATGACGGTGGGAAAGAGAAATAACTCTGTTTAAATTAAACTTGGCATGCCTGGATTTCATGAACTTGCTCATGTTTTAAAATCATTGTTTTGTTTATGGAATTGGATGCAATATTATTGAATTTATGTTATTATTTGGTGTTGTTTGGAATGTGAATTGTATTTTAAATGACGTGGTTTTAAATTATTATTAATGAGGACAAAAAATAGGTTGGATAAATATAGTAAATTAAATATTATAAACAAAAATAATAATAAATCAATAACCGATTAGTGACCCTAAAGGTGGTCATTAAATGGAGGAAATATAGAAAATTTGTGACCACAAGCAGCAGTCACAAATCTATGATAGATTAGTAACCCCAAAGGCAGTTACTAAATGGAGAAAATACACTCATCATTTTGTTAAAATTTGTAACTGCCGCTTGTGGTCACAAATCTGTGATCAATTAATGACCCAAGGTGGTTACAAATTAGTAACAAATGGAGTAGTTGGTCACATAAACAACTATTAGTGGCCCACGTTGCTGTCACTGATTAGGAACCGCTTATTTAGTATTTTGTATAATAAATTAGTAACCAAATTTGAATTGTTTGTGACAATGCTGGTGGTCACTAATTTATGACCCCATTGTCGAGCGATCACAAATTTGAGTTTGCGACGAGGGGTTTTTTGACTGCTGCGATTGATCACAAATTGTCAGTGATCGATTTTTTGTTGAATTTGTGATCGATTTGATAATCACAAAAGTCAGTTTTTTTTTAGTAGTGACTTAACAGTTATTAATCAATAATTTTTCCATCTATTTTGTTAATAATATTTTATCAAAAAAAAAATTGAGCCCATTTTGGTAATTAATTACAGATACAAATATTAATTATTTAATAAAAAATAAATTTAAACTATTAAAAGGTACCTTATAGAGTTGATAAAAGTTGTTGCCCATGTCCCCGTCGCTCCCATCTGCAATTTTCCCAGCAAATTTGTCATAGCGAATTGAGATCAATCATTTCATGCGCGCGCGCGCGCACACATATATATATTTCCCCTGCATACTCAAAAATGCAAATGGATGCAAATCATTTTAATATTTTCAAATCTTTTTATTCATATCAACTAAGACTCACATATACAGACATATATATTTTTAGTGAGATATTTTAATATTATTTAGCTAAAACAAAGATTTGAAGGTGAAAATGTAGTATCTTTCAAATAAATTAAGTGATTAAATATACTTGTTTTAAGATCATAGAATATAATAAAATAAGGTTGAAGCGAGCTAGAATTTTTCACAAAATTTTTATATTGAGAAAAGAAGGCTGATAAGTGTATGAAAGCGTGTTAAAAATGATAGAAAATTAACCAAAATAATTAATGATAGGCGAGCGAAAATATATAGTTTCTTAGAACAATGTATATCTTTTTCTCTTATAATTTATGATTTTAGTTCATAATTGATTCGCCGCCACATCAACAAATGAATTTTTAAATAATGGTTTTACTCAATATAGTTTATGAATGCATGGGTGGCTGCCATATAAAAAATTAAATGGCATACTTTATTCTACACTATATTAAACTTCTATCTCATTCATTACTATACATTTGGTGTTTTTGCATAAATGCATTAATTGATATATTTCTTCCACCCTTCAAAACGTGCAGAGCCAACAACCATAGAATTAATTACTTAAAAGATATCCACTGCCATGACTTGGGATTTAATAGTATTGAGAAAATAAAATAAAAGAATTTGGCCATAACAATAATTAAAAATATACACAATTCATAAATAACACGTCGACATCGACAGTGTATTTCAAACAAATATTAGAGTTAAAGTGATAACACATTTCAAGAGTACAAATGACAAATTATATATATATATATATATATATATATATAATTATTCGGTCTTCACATAGAAAAGAAAAACATACATACTCACCTCACTATCCAGACAAAGTTATTTGATATTTACAATGCAAAATGTTACATCCAAAATAAAAGCAAAAGTACATCGATCACATTCCCTCAATTTACTTTCCAACACATTTTTTTCAAAATATTTTCTCCAAAACACTCAAAAAGAAATCCGAACACAGCCAAGGAGGAAACATGTAAACTATTATATATCACCAATAAAATCTTCACTATTTCCAACATGCAAAACTTAAAAAAACCATAAATAATGCAATATATGTAAAACCTTAATTTCGGAGAGGAAACACGAGAAAAACCTGGGAAGTTGTGGGTGTATGTATCCCATGTGCTTGGTCCTTTCCCACCTTCAAATGCAGCACCTTCATACTATATGTGTGTGTGTGTGTATATATATATATATATATAAAGTAATAATACAACACAATATTAATCCAAATTTTGAAATGAAGTTAACGTACGCAGGGATATCTTGTTGCATTTATCTGCAATTTGGGCTTTGTTTGTTCATATTTTCCAGAACAAATTTCAACTTTGAAAATACTTTCAAATAAGCATGTACATTTTCCTAAACTATTACCAAAATGATATTTTTCTTCCTCAAAAGATCCCCCAAAACATATAATTATAACTGTATATATAAAAAATCAATCATTACACACATATAAAATCAATTAGTTACTATATATATAATATTCACTTTCATCCCACTAATCCAACAATAATTACATTGATGTGACATCTATAGTAAAAATTTTGTCTCCCCAAAAATATTTTCAAACTATTTTCTATTGAAATATTTTTCAACAACTCCCAAAACGATGATAAATAAACATCTCATTAAAGTACATTTTCCCAAACATTTTCCTCATATTAATCAGCCAAAACATAACCAAACAAACCCTTATATTACCAACTTATATTGTTGGATTATTCATGATTTTAATTATATATATGATTCATTGAACCAAATATTTCTTATTCATCAATTAATTTATTAATAAAAAAGTTTTTGATCGACTTGTAAATTTACTTTAGATTCGCCTCATTCTGAAATTTTTTACCTAAAGGTTAATATTAGAAAAACATTAGAGGGGAGAAAATAGAAAAGAAAAACTATCCAACTCTTGGGATGTATTTTCATTTTTATTTTTTATTTTTAACATTTTAAAAAATTGAAAAACTAATTATAATTTGAAAAAAAATAATGAGATTATATTTGTATGTTTTGTATGAAAACAACAATTATGGTGGTCATATGTGGTTGAAATTTAGGTAGTTTATATTTTTTTATGCATAAAAAGACATGTTTTTTCAAAATATATGTACATGTATATTATTTGAGATTGTATTTGAATGTTTTATCTGAAAATAATGATTATGGTAGATAATATAAGATTAAAAATTTAAGTAGTTTAATTTTTTATGCATAAAAAGATGTATTTTTCAAAATATATATTTTAATTATTTTGAAATGACTGGTAGGTATTTTAGATCGAATTGGACTAAAGTTTAATTGATGTGATAAGGTAATAAAATAAATTTATGAGAAATTAAAAATAAAATAACTGGTATTTTTAATGAAAATGAGGAGAAGTTGATGATTTTTTATTTTAAAATTGTGGAAAAAATAAAAAATGCCCTTTGAAAATGAATCCAAAAGGCTTGACATATTTATCTTTTAAACTAGATTAATGACACTAAAATGGTTATTTTCGGGGATTGCCGCCTTATAAATAATTTAGAGTTTGCTCATAAATGAATTATTTTAAGAAAATATTATAGAAAGTATAAGAACAACTTGAAAAAAATAATTCTACCTCATTTAAATATATTTTTTCTATTTTTACATTTCTATATTAAATTATTATCTTTTTCCCCCTACAATACAAAGCATGCAAAATGTAACCAAACATTATCAAAGTGTTCGTGTTGTTATATACATTGTCAGAATTATCAGCTGTAAATTCATTTTATGATTTATAGTTTACTGCGTGGCAGTCATTGAGATCTCAGATCCATTATTTACTTGAGCATAATCAAATCACCAAGTATTAGTCTTGATTTTTAAATGATCTATCATAAAAAATTTAGGCAATGTTTAATTAAATTACGAGATCTTTAAAGAGTATATTTTGACATTAAAATTAGAGAGTATGTTGAAAATAGAACTATATTTTAAAAATAAGATAAGTTTTATTGTAAATATCTTTTTATATAAGTTGTTATTTAACTAAAATGGTTTCATATGAAATTTACATATTATTATATTTTTTTGGTCTAGTTCATAATGTCTTGTGTAAAGTAAAATCTCTGTTCAATCCAATCATAACCATTGAATTTGTCAGGGTTCGGTGGAGAAAAATATCCACCCTTGTACAAAGGTCATGCATTTAGTTGATTATTATTTTTTAGATATATTATTTTTGCTATAAAATGGCCTCATATGTAAATTAAATATTGAATTTTTATTTTAGATATTGTATTTATTTTATCGTGCTATATTTTATTTAAAGATGAGAAATCACGTGGGTGTGGACATTGATATTGATAATGATATTACCATTAAAATATAATGCCCAACTCACATAGATAAATTGATCTTGTCCAAAGAAATTGACAAAGTAGTCCAGTCTCTATCTTATATAAGTCTGTTTTGAGAAGCTGTAAATGAATATTTAAAAATTTATTTATCGTTCACATTCATATTTATTTATATAAAATTTATCCGTATCTATTTAAAATAATATTTTCATATTCGATTATTAGATATCCGGTTATAAATGAATATGTATATGGTAAATGCATATCTAATTTGTTTAATATTCACTCTAAATATATATGTATTTAATAATATATTATTTATATTTTTCAATAAAAATCTCATAATTTACATATATAAATCATAATTGAAGAATTGGGAAGAAAAAAGAATAAATTTTAAAAATTATTATAATATAGATAAAAAAAATTGAAGAATAAAGTTAATCAACTTAATTATTGTTGGGTGACTTTGTAATTAATATAGTTAAATGTCATTATTAATATTTGTTAGTACTAATAATCAATTATAAAGTCAATTATTAATCAGAAATTATGCTATTTATTTGATTGCCTTCTTTTTAATGAAATTGCGTAGTTCCTTCTATTAATTAAAAATATATATTTGTTATAGGTTCATCAATTCACATATTTGAATATTTGTAAATAGATAACTAAATAATTATAATTGAATATGAATATCAAAAAAATAATTTGAATATGGATAAGTTTAATCAAATATAAATATATTTGAATAATTATACTTGAAAATGAATACATCCAAATTTGACTAATATTCAATGGAAATGAATTCGGATATCATTCTTAAATATTTATCAAATCCATATCTGTGTCTGAATATTTAAAAAATTAAATAAATATAAATATAAAAATAATATATTCAATACGTTTAATATCAATTTACACCACTACCTGAACCATTGTCATCAACCATTTCTGCTGATAAATTTATTAATCACAACTTTTGTGTGCTTCAACACACTTTTCTATTATAGAGGTGTCCCCAATCAATTATTTGTTTGGTGAATTCACAACGGAAGAACTTTATTAATTCTTAAGCCTAGGGCAATTTATTTAAAATATAACTAAATATATATCTATTTTTACTTCAAAATGTCAAAAGAAGATTTTCCCAAATACCACATTTTATCCTTTATTATTCCTCAAACTTTCCCATTTTTACATATATATATATATATATATTTATATATTTTATTATTATTCTTACAATAAAAAAATTACTTATTTCTATTTTTATCTCAAAAATCCAACAAAAGAATATTGAATTGAATATTACAGCAAAAAATGTCTTTCCTCAAAAAATAAACAAATATACCAATACTCTTCAAAATAAATTTCTGACTATTTCACAAAATATAAACAAGCATTGATCACATTCCCCAATCCTACTCTGAAAATTCATTTTTCAAAAACATATATCATAATCACATGAAAAAATAACCAAAAATTCCCTTAATAATTATTTTTTGGGCAACTTATTTATAAATCCTTAAACTCACTTTCTTTTTAGCATTCAGTCCCCACTCAAATATTTCTCAGTTTGAACTCCCCATTGCATGCTTCAAATTTGACTTTACTTCTTATCTACTTAAAATGACTGAAATGACCTTAGTTTAATGGGATGGTTTTTTTTTGGCCCCCCTCCTAAACCCTACTGACCCATTTCTCCCCTTCTCTTTCCCATCCATTTTTTGTTCATCTTCCTACAGTGGAAGAAGCTTCATTCTCCTTTTTTTTTTTTTTACATTTTCTATAATTAGTTATAACATACTAGCAAGAAACAAGCCTACTTTGTCTCCATTTATTGCTGCTTTATTTTGAGGTGGAAGAAGGTAAGAATTTGTGAATTTAAGTGTGACAAAAGGTAAGAGTTTGTGAATTTGAGCATAATAAAAATGTCTTCGAGTGGCCCAGATACTAAAACTCATCTATTAGGAAGTTGTGTGTACAACGGAGAACTGTATATTCTATTAATTTATGAAGGTATGTGTTTGATAGAATTATTATTTTAGATTGAGAAAAAAATGGTCTGGAATTAGTGTTGAGCTCAATAAATTGCAATATTTTGCTCAACATCAAAAAATGTATATCATTTTGGAAACTAATAATGATGTTTTGAATATGATTCAATTGCATATTTTGCTTAAAGTGGGCATCGTTGATATGATGGTTGTCCAAAGAAATGAACCGGAAAGATGTGGAAGGAAAATCTATCATATGTATGGTATGTTGTCTTCATATTTTCATTGCATTAATTCTTCGTTATACTTTCGATGTGTTTCAATTAGTACCTAATTGTTATATGTTCTTCTTCCTTAATAAGATACTTCATTTATACATTATCATACTTAATAGTCCATTGATTAATACTAGATTAGTGTAATTTAGTACTTCCGCTATGATGCTCCAATACTTCTACTCAATTTGCACACTAGTAGTTGCAAGAGTTTTGAGATGATAGAACATAACAAATTGTGTGTTGTTGATTTATATAGTTGGATTTACACAAATTGTGTATGTTGTAGAATAAGATGATCGAATACATTGCAAAATGATAAAATGTTTTGGAAGCAAGCTTGTGCTTCTATTAAGTGAAAGTCACTTTCCTACTGTTTAGAGCAAATTGATATAGCAACAGATTTGTTTACCCTTTTATTGTATATTTATACTTATATTACCATTTTTCATTACTTATCAAATAATATTTTGATTGATTTTATTTCTCTTCAATTAGGAAAAAGAGGATGCAAAGAAGACAAAGATTTAAAAGAAGATAGATTATAAATAAACAGTGTATACATGCTCATGGAAGCTGCTAAATTTGTCCTTGTTTGGAGGACATGTTAAGATGTAGCATTTGTACTATATTGTATTTTAATCAAAAAAATTTTATAAAGTTACTTGTGTTGTATACTTTGTAAAATATGGACATACTATACTATCATTTTAATGCGAAAGAAATTATGAACAAGTATTCTTTTTAACTATTAGGAAGGTTCACATTGGAGCTATTATCTAGATTTATTTTCATTTTATCAGACAAAGGACCCAATATAGGCATTTGTGTACTCTAAAACTATGCTTATATGCCTAATTTGCAAATATTGTATACTTATTTTTCGTGTTTATGTACTTATTTTTCAAAGGCCAAGATGTGGCTCAATTTGATACATAAAACAACACATAAGATACCCTAATGCAACAAAATCATGGTTTGTTGAAGAAATAGTTTGGATAGGCACATGTAAAAATGGTTTAGAATACAAACACTTACATCTGAGCACTTGTGTGCTCATTTATAGTAGTGTGAAATTGTTTATGTATAATACCAAAAATTTCTAATGTGTTGATAATGATATACCATGGTCTTATGATCACGCAATGGCCATATTAGGTTGAATTGAACTAGATCTCTTATGTGTTAAGAATGATATTGAAAATTCACAAAAAAGTACTTAGTATAGACATTTATGTACTCTAGAATAGCGTGTATGTACTTAATTTGCAAATATTGTGTACTTACTTTTCATCTTTATGTATTTGCTTTCCAAAGGTTGAGATGAGACTCAATTGGATATGTGAAACGATACATAAGACACCCTAATGCAATAAAATCATGGTTTCTTGAAGAAATAGTTTGGATAGGCACATGTAGAAATGGTTTGGATCTCAAACACTTATATCCAACCACTAGTGTGCTCATTTATAGTAGTGTGAAACTATTCGTGTATAATACAAAAAATTCCTAATATGTTGATAATGATACACCATGGTTTTATGATCACACAATGGCTAGACTACGTTGAATTGAACTAAATCCCTTATGTGCTGAGAATGATACCAAAAATTCGCAAAAAAAGTACCAAATATAGGCATTTATGTACTCTGGAATTGCGTTTATGTACCTAATTTGCAAATAGAGTATACTTATTTTTTGTATTTATGTACTTACTTGTCAAAGGCCGATATGAAACTTAATTCAATACGTGAAACAACACATGAGATACCTTAACGAGACAAAATCATGATTTATTGAAGAAATAGTTTAGATAGGCATATGTAGAAATGATTTGAAACACAAACACCTACATCCAACTACTTTCAAGCTCATTTATAGTAGTGTGAAAAGTTCATGTATAATATCAAAAATTCCTAATGTATTGATAATGATACACCATGGTCGTATGACTACGCAATGGTCAGATTAGGCTGAATTGAGCTAGGTCTCTTATGTGCTAAGAATGATACCAAATATTCATGAAGAAAATACCCAAAATAGGCATTTATGTACTCCAAAATTGCATTTATATATTTAATTTGAAAATATTGTGTACTCATTTTCATGTTTATGTATTTTCTTTCCAAAAGTTGAGATGAGACTCAATTGGATAGGTGAAACAATATATAAGATACACCAACGTGACAAAATTATAGTTTGTTGAAGAAATAATTTGGATAGGCATATGTCGAAATAGTTCAGAACACTAACACCTATATCCAACCATTTGCATGCTCATTTATAGTATTGTGAAACCATTCATGCATAATACCAAAAATCTCCAATGTGTTGATAGTGATACACCATGGTTTTATAATCACACAATGGCCAGATTAGGTCGAATTGAACTAGATCCCTTATGTGTAGAAAATGATATTGAAAATTTGCAAAAAAGTACCCAGTATAGGCATTTATGTACTCCAAAACTGCGTTTATGTACTTAATTTGCAAATATTGTGTACTTATTTATTGTGTTATGTAATTGCTTCCAAAGGCCGAGATAAAGCTCAATTTGATACGTGAAACAACATATAAGACACCTTAACACGACAAAATCATAGTTTGTTGAAGAAATAGTTTGGATAGGCACATGTAGAAATGGTTTAGAACTCAAATATATATATCCAACCACTTGTGTTCTTATTTAGAGTAGTATAAACCATTGATGCATGAGCTAAACGAATGCTCCTGACACCATCATTGAAAACTAATGAACCTATCATGACTCTATGAGTCTTAGGACTAATATGCCATATTCTTGTGATCATGCAATGGCCATATTTGACTGAATTGAACTTGATCCCATATATGCTGAGAATGATATTGGAAATTTGCATAAAAGTAACATTATTGGCATTTATGTACTCCATAATTGCATTTATGTATTTCGTCCGCTAATGTTGTGTACCTGTTGTGCATGTTTCTATACTTGCTTTAAAAAAGGCCAAGACGAGGCTCAATATGTGCGTGGAACAAAACATAAGATATACTAACATGACAAAATCATAGTTTGTTGAAGAAATTATTGTTATAGTATATGTTGAAATAGTTGGGAACTCAAATACCTACATTCAACCATTTGCAATCTCATTCATAGTAGTATAAATCACTGATACATGAGTAAAATGAATCCTTCCGACATTACCATGAAAAACTAGGGAACCTATCATGACTCTATATGTCTTATAACTAATATATCATGATCTTATGATTATGCAATGGCCAGATTATACCAATTTAAACTTGATCCCATATGTGCTAGGAATGATTTCGAAAATCAGTGAAAAAGTACCCAGCATTAGCAGTTATGTACTCCATGATTGTGTTTATGTACTTATTTTTTCAATGTTGTGTACTTTTTTTTTTTTTTTGTTTATTTACTAGCTTTTCCAAATACTAAGATAAGACTCAATTCGATATGTAAAACAACACAAAATACACACTAATGCGACAAAATCATGGTCTATTAAACAAATGGTTGTGATAATACAAGTTGAAATGGTTGGAAACTCAAATACATATATTCAACCACTTGCTCTCTTATCCAGAGTAGTATAAAACATTGATGCATAAATTAAATGAATCCTCCTGACACCACCATGGAAGACCATGGAAGACTAATGAACTTATCATGATTCTATGAGTCCTAAGACTAATATGAAGTGATCTTATGAACGCACAATGGCTAGATTAGGTTAATTTGAACTCGATCCTTTATGTGCTGAAAATGATACCGAAAATTGGTGAAAAAGGACCTAGTTTTGACAGTTGTGCAATCCATAACTATGTTTATGTAATTAATTTGTTAATGTTGTGTGCTTATTTTTTGTATTTATGTAATTGCTTTTTTTGCATTCATGCGTGTTGAGTTCTATTACTTATGTACTTATTTTGAGTTAACCTGTAACACACATATCTTTACCATTATCTATTTATAAATAAATTTCTAAATTATACTATAAATTGTAAACACCATTCATTGTAATCATCTAAAATACACAAAGTATAAATGTTATTTAGTAAGAATGTCAGAAATATTGAAATGCAAAATACAAAATACAAAATAGTCAATTTATCCAAATAATAACCATGCAAACATCACCATTCTCACATAGAATACATTTAACCAAGCTCACCAATCATAATTTTTACAGCAATACATGTTCGATACATATATATTGAACATTCATTTACGTAATGATAGAAATCCTTTGTGTTTTTTTGCATAACACTCAGTCTAAAGACATACATAAACTCCATAGTCCAAGTTCTCATTTTGTTGGCTACTAAAATGTATTTGCACATCTTTTTGTGGCACAATATACCCAAAGTAGTGTTTTAGGTATCTAGTCAAAAACTTAGCTTGCAATAGTATTTGCTTTTTTTTATTCAAATCCTTGGATTAATGTACCACAAATATAAGTGAGCTTACATAAACTTTTGTCGTTGCTTTCATCTAAAGAGACTAGGATGAGTTCATCTGTATGAACTTATTCTTAGTCATGTCCAACATAAAGAGGAACCAGTGATAATGGCTATTAATGGGGAATATAATAAATTGACACTTTTTCAGTACATCTAAATTTAGCTTTTCCAGGAACTTGCATGTGCTCAGTTAACCAATAAATTTTAGAATTTTATCTTGTTTCATAGCATGCCTCTTATTTGCTTTATCAAGTTCTCTCAAAATTTTCTCCTATCAACAATTAATGTTAGAACTTGTTAAATCAGGTTATTTGCAATTGGAAATACAAAACAAACACCACATACTTGCATAAACAAGGTCAGACACCAAATTTCATGATCATATTTTTCTCTAAATGAAGGGTTGCACAAGATTTTTGTGTACCAATCAATTAAATTTGACATTAACTCTTTCCAAATAACATATTACAAAACACATGTCCTCCAATTTGAAGATCAGGCCCCTCCTAAATAGTAACACTACAACAATAAATCATCATGTTACTCAAATAATAAAATTACAATAAAAAGAATAGTGTGTATTCACTATACTTATTTCATTTTATCTTGTTACAAATATGGGTCAATAATTTCTCAATCTTTATCAAATTTCTCAATCTTTATCAAATATCTTGGACCGCTCTCTATAATTTGCTCATCCTTGAGCCTCATTAAAGCAGTGCTCATTATCTGATGAATTGGAGTCTACAAATCTAATATCTATCAACTAAGTATTTTGGACATCCTTTATCTTTTCCTATAAAAAATGCAATACACATATCCAACACTTCAGTCTAGCTATTTAGTATATTTTTTTAATGCAATATAGTATTTATCTCACTTACATCAAGTGTAAAAACTCCAAAATGCAGTATTTGAAACTTGTATACATATACTTTCTTCTTTTTGCTACAATTTTTATGAGCAATCTGCTTTACTCATCTTCTTGGTGTGGTGCTAGAAGAAACAGTGTCCATTTCTTTTCTTTTTTGGGTTGTCTCACCTCGATCTTGCATACTTTTTGTGATAAAAGCTATGGTCACTTCCAAAGGTGGAACATCCCCTAATTAAGGACTTTTAGGGTGAATTACACCACCATCACCTTCGTCTTGCTCTTTCTCTTGCTCATCTTTCTTATCCTCTTCTTTTTCCATCTCTTCTTCTTGTTCTTTTTCCACCTCTTTTACCTGTTCTTTTTCCTTATTTTCTTCCTCTTGTTTTTCCTCATCTTTATCTTCTTCCTTTTCTTTTGGCTCTTTTTCTTTTAATTTCCCTTTGTCTTTCTTCTTCTTAGCCTCAACTCCAATAGTTAGTCTTTTATTCTCAAAAAAGAAAAGTTTTTCTTTCAGTAATTTTACCTCTTTCTCTTTCTCACTTAACATTCTTTGTAATCCATACACATCTACCGTTGGTGCTCCATTATGTATTGGTAACAACAGTTTCTCCTCTTTGGGGAATGGATAAATTTCCACAATTTGTTCAAACACAACTCTACAGCTTAGTTTGTGATTTTATATGTACATAAAACTATTATAATAAATAAGATAAGGAATATAAGTTATTTCCATATTTCTAGTAATCATCTTGAATGTTTCATCTGGATCAACAACTTGCTTGGGGATCTTACTCTCTTACCATTGAAGGAATTATGGACATGAACACAATGAATTTATCATTCCCAAGCAAGGAATACGTTCATAAACCTAAGCCCGTCATTCAAAAGAAGAATTAAACAATGTTATAGTTACCCAATACTAATAATAAAAAATTTTAATAGTAACAATGCCATTAACTTACCGTTAGGCCAATACTGCATCCATCAAAGTATTTCTTTTTTGGACCTTTTCCCATTTCACCTCCTAAATACACCAAAATTTCATCATGCGAAAACTTAAATGCACCAACTCCCAATGCATAAAGGCCAATGCCAATGGAAGATAAATCATTCATGTACAGCAGAAGAAATCTAGGCATCAAATAGTTAATAGTTGGAAACAAAATATAGTTGAAAACTAGTAGTATGTATATCTTAACAAAATCATCTATATCCTGATCACTATACTTTTCTGCCAACTCTTTCAATCTTTTACAAGTCTTGACTGGAGTGACAATTTTATTGTTTCCTCCAAATAATCATTTAATAGTTTTTAACTCTATTTTTATATCAAAATTCATAGGTTGCCCAATGTGTTGTTGTCTGTCACAGTAAAACAAAGCCTAATATTGTTACCAAAAATAAAAGAACATGACCTAATATCAAACTTCCTTAAGAGATCTTCAACTCTAATGACACTATTAGTAATCAATTTACTCAATTCAATAATTTTAAGGTACACATAAAATGGGGTTCTCTTTAGTGCTTCAGTATGTCTAAAGCTTCTCTTACCGACCAACTCTTTCATAATAGTTTAAAAATATCATAGAGAGCACTGAGAATATGGCTTAGAGTCTTTCTTACCTTCGGTAGTTTGGCATCTAGGTCCTTGAGTTTTAGCCATTATTTTTGTAGAAAAGAGAGACATGCATAACCACATAAATATTGCATTGGAGGTTTTGGAACAACAAGTCACAATTTAAATACTAAAAATTTGAATTTTTGAACCAAAAAGATTTGCACAGAATACTAAATTGGAGGTTTTTGGTACTACAACTTACAATTTAAATACTAAAAGTTTAAATTTTTGTACTATGAAGATTGGATAGAATACTAAATTAGATGTTTTGTGTACTGCAACTCACAATTTAAATACTGAAAATTTCAACTTTTGTTAAAAAAAAAGAAGAAAAAAAACTACACAGCATATTGATTGGAGGTTTTGTGTACTGCAAAGTTAGGATTAAAATAGTGAAAACTTGAATTTTGCTATAGAAAAAATTGGTACATAACACTGAATTGGGGATTTATATTGCAAGTAACAATTTAAATACTTAAAATTAGAATTTTGATACCATGTTATTTGAAAATAATACTAATCATATTAATAATGAGTTTGCAAGAATGGATGTCCAAGAAATGCTCAAACATTATGTATATCCATCAGATAATATCCCTAAAATTTAATTGCCAACAACTGATATACACTATACCTTACATGAATTATATGATTAATAAATTCATATAACTAGTATTTGAAGCATTCAATTAAAATAATAATTGAAATATAAATTGACAAGGCTCAAGTACAAAAAAATGTATATTAGGAATTTTTTTAATAAAAGAAAAAACCAACTATGGTGAATTGAGTATATCAAAATCAACCCTAAAATAATTAAAACAACCATCAAACAAGAAGTAAACAGAGTAATGTGCTGCATTCTTTTCTTTATTTCAATACAAAATAATAGAATAGGAAATTTACACAACTTACCTCGTAGGTTATGCAATTGAGGGGACCTAGGGCCACCAAAAGAATTGAGAAAAGTCAGTCCCCAACAAGAAAGTAAAATAGATAAAGATTTTGTTGCAACAACAATGTGGAAATGGCAAGTCGAGTGTCGTTGTTGTGTTCATATGTCGGGTTTGCATAGATGGAGAGAATGGGAAGAGAAAAATGTGAGGGAGTGGGAAGACATAAACATGAGTTGTGAGGGGAGTTATGGGAGTAGCGTTTTTGTTAGTGGAAAAGTGGAGAGTCTTTTATTATTTTCAATTTATGTGAGGTCTTTTTTGTCTTTTTCAATCAAGTGGGGAATGAACTCTAAATTAAAGTTGGAAGTAGGGAGTTGGGACACTAAGAAAAAAATAGAGACCAATTCCTAAAATATATATTGGTTTGAGAATTTTAGATCAATTAACTGTTATTTTTTTCAATATTTAATCTATTTGTATGTACCGTTTAGTACTGTTCTTTCTTTGATCCAGTGTCACATCATAATAAGCAAATTAATCTGTCAACTTTACGATTGATTTGGATCCTTGATTCAAAATTATTTACCACAAGAATACGTGAATTCTCATTTTTAAAGCAAATAAACAAATTGCCTCGAACTCTACTGAAAATTCTTCAATTCCATTTGTTTCAGCAAATTGACGTCCCGTTAAAGAAAATTATTATAGAATTTTTATAAATTCAAAAGAAAAAATAACATGATTCTTTATAGTAGGACCAATGTTTTTCACCTGGTCTTTTTATATTATTCAACTTTGTTAGTTAAGTGGGCCTATTTAAACTTCATAGACCTTGTTAATCCTTTATGGACATATATTATATAACCAATGAAAAATTTATGTCTTCTAATTGAGTATGTGCCCGGTTACATTATGAATAATTAGATAAAACTATAAAGGCTAGTTTGGTTGATCATAGTATTACTCATAATGAGTTGATTTTTATCAAATTCAATTATATGTTTGATTTTCTATTTAGAAACCTACAAGCCAATTTATGATCTGTCGTATCATATATATAAATTTATTTTGTATGATTATTAAATCCTACACACACCTTTGAATAAATTATCTCACATGATAAATCGTGCACTTTACATTGCAAAATATTTTGTTTAGCAAATCAAGCACCAAATTTTTATTTTTTTTTGTTTCAATAGAATTAAGATAATCCATATAGCAAATTGAACAATTTGTAGACTATATTGTAATCACTTAAATTCAATAAAACTATCATTTGAAAAATAATAATAGAATTAATCCAAAATCTAACCAAACTAGCTCTAACAGTATTATATAATAAAAATACTAAGATCATTGTGTGTATTTATAATTCGAATATATATATTTATATGATGTAATGAATTTTATTATTAGTGCTATACATTAATTTATTAAGTGATATATATATTAATATTTATATTAAGTTTAAAGTTCGAATTTGAACAAACACTAAATAAGCACTAATTTTGTGCATAAAATGAAAAGGTAAAAAGTAAAAAGAAAAATACGTATCAACACAATCGTGATCCTCATGCAACCAATGATTTTGAAGACCGTTGCAACGAGGGTCCCACGTTAGTTTTGCACTCAGCTATAACCAGCAGCACTAGAGTGTCGGATGTCGGATGTCAGATTTTCCTCTGTGGTGGCCGTGCACACCCGATACCACCCTTCCTCCTGTGTTTCTCCCCCAAGAGGATGTGCGACGTCGTTTGTCGTGTCAACTTTAATCTCTGGTGCTTTTGTTGAGGATATTTTTGAAAAATTTATTTTTCGATCTTAAATGACTAGTTAGGAATGACAATGACACATGTTCAAATTTAGATTTGAACTCAACTCGTTCCGAATGAGGTAGATTTGGAGTGGTTTAATGTGGTGTGAATTGAAACATGATATATGATTTTCATAACCAAAATATTTGGGGTAGGATATGAGATTTATCTAATTCGTCCCAAACTCACCACGTAATCTCGCCTCAAACATGCTCTATATAAGTTATACATATAATAATAATAATAATAATAATAATAATAATAATAATAATAATATCATATATAATTTATTTTATGTTTTTCAAATTAAGAATAATATCAAAATAATTTAGGGTTGTTACTTTGATTCTACTCTTATTTCCTATTTTGCTTTTAAAATCTTATTTTGTTTGTATAAATTTTTTATTTTTTTACCTAAAATTTGAATTTTAATTGATATTAAATTATTTTAATTTGATATTTTTATTAACTAATTTTAATTTTTCCAATTCTATGGGATGAGATGAGGAGGGATGGGATGGGACAGGGTGTGCGGCGTGATAAGGTCTAACGGACGAGGTATAGGTTGAGCCAAACTCGCCCCAAATCTATTCTATTGCCATCCCTATAACTTGTTCTCACAGTTGGTGGTGTTTAGATATTTTGAATTTTGAAAGGCATATCTTGCATATAAAATAAATTACACAAATGATGGGTTGTCGAAAATAATTGGATGTATTTTCTGAAAAAAAAAATCATTTAATGAATCTTTGTGCAGTAAATTAAACATTCGATCAGTGTGTCATTTACGTTATTTGTTTATAATACTATAAATTATTATTTTATTAAATTATAATTTAAAAAATATGCTTAAGATAATAATTGTATACTTATTTATTTTCATAATGATGAAAATATATAAAAATTATATTTATATTGGTATAATAGTTAAAATATATTAACACATATTGAAAAGATAGGAAAAAAAATAATGTATAATTATATTCAAAATCTAATAGTTAAAGTATATATATATATAGTAATTATTGAATATCATACAATT
Organism: Jacaranda copaia; assembly: GCA_014898725.1. Lineage (NCBI taxonomy): Eukaryota > Viridiplantae > Streptophyta > Magnoliopsida > Lamiales > Bignoniaceae > Jacaranda > Jacaranda copaia. The sequence continues at coordinate 63,361 of JACGDI010005655.1, forward strand.
AAAAATGAAAATCTTAACAACTTAATATAAAAATATGCTTAAGATAATAATTATATATTTATCTATTTTATAATGATTAAAAATTATAAAATTTATATTTATATTGGCATAATAATTAAAATATATAAACACATAATGATAAGATTGGAAAAAAATCAAATATAATTATATTTAAAATCTCAAAGTTAGAAGTATATAGTAATTATTGAATATCATATAATTAAAAATGAAAATCTTAACAACTTACAAAATAAAAATTATGTCAAATACTTATTTTTATATTGTGCAACATGTATAAATTAAGTACATCCATATCATGCAAACAAGTAGTACGGCCCGTATTTAATATTCCCACTCTTGCAATTTTTGTAGACCACATCTTAATGCACATATATTATACAAATATAGTATGACCTATATTAGTTTGATATTTGTAATTTTACAATTTATAACATCTTTTGATTTATCAATTATACGGATTGTACGATAAACATGTAAGTCCAAATTAAGGCTCACCCTGGATTTGATGATATATTGTTTACATTCAATTATTGATCGAGCATTTATTGTACAAAAATAAAAAATAATTGAACTAAGAATATAACTTTTCTAAGAAAGTAGATTGTAGAAAATAATATAATATTGAATATTTTAAAGTAATAATATCGAAGATTATTATTTAATTTTATTACAAGTCCTGATATTTTCTCTATATTTTATAATTAAATTACATTAAAATAAAAATATTATTATTAAATTTATTGCTGATTTTATTATCTTGGAAGAGAGAAAGTATCATAAAATCAATTATAAGAAATTACTACTAATTTTAGCATACGCCTTATCATCTTGGAAGAATGGAAAAAAAAATCATTAATTAATGAATTTTAATACTTTTAAGTTAGTAGATACATTATGTTTGAAAAAGATAGTTATATAGACAAAATCCAAAAAAATGATATGGTGTTATTAAAAATAAAATGAACAAATTTTTTTTTTCTATTCTAGAAATATATATAATAATAATAAAAAAAAATTGTTCTAAAACACAACCAGGCCATTGAGCCCCACTAGTCCATAAGTCTTTTTCGATAAAATCTCCGCTCTGCTGAATGTCATCTCCAAAAGGATCTCACCAGATTCATTGTCCAATTATTGAACAGTGACTAATTTCTTTAAATAAGTTTTAAAATTTCATTATTTGACATGATTTTTAATATTAACTGATATAAGATAGTTCAATAGGCCCAACTCACTAACAGTCATCCAGATAATCTATCAGGCCCAAATCCTCATTGGGCCATTTTGCCAGCTCAACATACTAGCATCCTTTCAATCGATCAAAGAGTGGTTGATAAGCTCTAGAATGATTATTGGGCCCTCAGCTAGAGACCTTTGAACCCAAGAAAGTTCCATTACCTTGACCAGAGCGTGGCTAGATGATTGACAAACAAGAAAACATATCGTTTGTAGGAGGCTAATCATAGAAACATAAAGCAATCCCACACCACCGGTCGCAGCCGCATTGAATGTGCCACATAACCACCACTTTGCTACATTAAATGCACGGATAGGTGGTGTGCCCTTTCATTTATGGCGTATGCCTCGACTGTACCACCACTTTGCCTCTGCATTAAATGCTGAGATCTCATCCACATCTTCCGCGTCCTAAAGAGGAAGAAGAGGCGCCACCTGGAGAAGTACACAGAAGAAAGATGACCAAAAGGTTCTTGAGCAAGTACAAAGGCTGTATCTATACAAGCAAGGGGATCATAGATATCTTAATAAATATCCACTACAATCTTTCAGCAAAGTATGCTCATTATTATTTAAGCCCTCACTCTATTGCTCTCACTTTCTCATTGGACATACATTAACTTGAGTGTTGAAATGCTTTAGTTGAGGGCTCCTCAGCTAGCTTGATGTGTGCTATTAGTTGTAGGACTTGACCCAATCACATCAAATCATCTAACTGCAGTCTATATTCTGGTCTACTATATTAGGCTTAAGCTTAATCCCCTAGCAAACAAATCCTACCACCATCATTTGGCGTCATCTATGGGTTCTAGAGTTCGTAACCAAAGAAAATGGTAAACACAAGCTAGCTGTGTCAAAAAAAAGAGACAAGAAAGTCCCCAATTCCTTTTCCTCATCTCCAACAAGAGCAGGATATGGCCAGAGCCAGTTCCCAGCTAGAACAAATGGTAACTTTGACCATGTAATAGATTATGCAGTTAATCAGTGAAAAGATATCAACTTAATTGTTAGCTACTCTTTAGAAACACAATAACCAACATGGACCAGCTGCTAGTGCCACCCCGCACCCTTCACATCATGAGGAAAGGGTCTAGAGACACGTTGCCAGTCCAAGTCGACTCCCACGAGAAGAGATTCGCTAGTATCCTCATGAAGATGTGGTTGACTCCATGGACCATCTCGCTTGACCCATTCGAGCCTACCAGCGTGATAAGGTCAAGTGACAGAAACCCCAACTGAATATAAACATGATGCAATCTGATCGAGAAGAATAGGAAAAAGTGTCACACTAGGTCTAATGATTGAATAGATGCCTTGAGAAAATTTTAAGGAGAAACATATAGAGGAACTTTCAACATGATAGTACACCCCACTTTGACAAGAGCAAGAATTATTATTTATCCAAGAAATAATCGACGAGTGCATAGCAGTCGATGCAAAATACTGACTAGTCTACCTCGATATAATAGCTCATCTAACTTGAATAAGCAGTTACTCCAACTTGAGCACATGATACATCTCTATGGACATAATGAATACATTTATGCGAAAATGCTAGTTACCATGTTTAAGGGTATAGCACTTGACTAGTTTGTTAAGCTAGAACCAGAATTAATTTTTGCATATGACTAATTTTGTGATAAGTTCCTACACCAGTTTGCCAGTAAGAAAAGGCAAAACTTCCCCACACTCATTTGCATACGATCAAATAAAACAAAGGAGAATCTCTTCAGGATTTCATTGCCAGATTTAGCACCAAAGTGTTGAAAATTGATAGTCCTCAAATTGAGTTCTTAATTGATGTTTGGTTCCTCGAATTTAGACATAAAGAATATGCTAACCCTTTGGTTAGAGAGAGACCATCGAGGAATCGCTCAACCTCACAGAAAGCATATAACACAAGAGGACACAAATAGGCTAAAATATGAGAACCTCGAGAACGAAAAGAAAAAGGCTAAGGAAAAAGATGATAGGTAGCAAAAGGATGGGCATCGATCTCCCATTAAGAGGTTCCATAATTATGCCCTATTAAACACTGCCAGGGAGGAGTTTCTATTTGCTATCCAACATGATAACTTCCTCAAAAAGCTTAGAACGTTAAAAGAGACCAAGGCCATGAGGAGATCTAAAAAATATTGCTACTTCCACAAACATAAGGGGCATGACGCTAAACATTATTTCAACCTACATGACAAGATCGAACATCTCATCTGATAGGGACACCTTAAGAAATTTGTTGATGAAAATGCAAGGAGAGAAATGGGCCAAGGTCGACTAGACTCCTTATAGAGAAAGGTCTATCAGCCCAAGAAAGAAAGACGAGGGAAAAAAGCTAGTCAACAATCTGTGCCCACTTCTTAGCTGGAGGACTAATGGGAGCAAACTCTAAAATAGCCAAAAGGTAGAATTAGAGAAGACTGGAATCGACCAAATCTTCCCCAGTTAAAATAATTTTTCAACTCTCCAATAGAACCCATCTCTTTTTTTGATTTTGACCTCTCACACATCAAGCACCAAGGAACGGATAGTAAGTTGGATTACCCCATCATCATGATAGTAGAAATTGCAAACTTCAAGGTTAGAAAGGTTATGGTTGGCAATAGCAGTTTGGCAAACATATTTTTCTTGTCAACTTTTAAGAGGATGAATTTAGGAAAGCTAAAATTTGAGCTTGTTCGCACCTGCTGGTTGGATTTGTAGGGTCCATATCACCCCCAAAAGATCCATATATTTGTCTATTTTGTGTGGTGAAGTGCTTAGAAGATGCACGCTAATAGTTAATTATCTAGTGGTCGATGTCCTATTTGCTGACAATGTCATAATTGGGAGACTAGTACTGAATGACTTTAGGGTAATTATCTCGACCTACCACATGAAAGTCAAGTTCCCAATAGCTGCTGAATACTATGTAATGTGAAGGAGGCCGATGCTATACTATTTCTATCGAGGCGAATGAGGAGAAGACCTAACTCAAACTAAAACTTTTGGGGCATGTCCTAGCAATGAAACTTGAAGAGGGATAGCAGAGCAAGAAGAGAAAGGTAGGAAAAATTAGGGTTGAACAGGTTGGAGAATTTAAGACCACAGAGCTCAAGCTTGAAAATTCCAACAAGACTACAAGGATTGGGATTGTGCTGGGAAGCAGCATGGAATGTATGATGGTCAACTTTCTCAAGAAAAACATTGGTGTTTTTACTTGGAAAGCTACTAACCTTAAAGGAATCGACCCCAGCATCATTGTCCACCACTTGAACGTGGACTCCCTATTGAAGCCAATCAAGCAGAAAACCAGGACCTTCAATGTTGAAAGATACCACATCATTAAGGAGGAGGTTAACAAACTCTTAGAGACAGGCTACATTGTAGAAATTCAATATCCTAGTTGGTTTTGTAATGTAGTTCTTGTCCCTAAGAATAAGGGCAAGTGGAGGATGTGTAACAATTTTGTTGATTTTAGTAAAGCTTGTTCTAAAGACCCTTATCCTCTGCCTCAAATAGATTTACTAGTTGATTCAACATCATGTTACGATCTTTTAAGCACGATGGATGTATTTCAGAGTTATTATCAAATCTTTATGGCCCCTGAAGATAGGGATAAGATCTTCTTTGTGGTACCCAATAGTTTATGTTATTTCTTGATCATGCCTTATAGCCTTAAGACCATAGATGCAACTTACTAAAGACTTGTGAACTTTATGTTCATGAATGAGATAAGGAGAACCATAGAGGTCTATGTTGATGACATGATAATCAAGATAGAAATAGAGCTGAAATTTTTAGCTAACCTCAACCATTCCTTCTCAATATTAAGAGCATTTAACATGGAAGGTCAACCTCAATAAGTGCTCATTTGGGTTAAGAGGAAGAACATTTTTAGGATAGATGGTTAGCCAGAGGAGTATATAAGCAAATCCACAAAAGATCGAAGCAATTTTGGACATTTTGCCACCCTGAATAGTTAGAGATGTGCAGAGGTTAGTCAGATAAATCGTAGCTATAGGTCAATTCATTAATCAATTAGCCGATAAAAGTTTTCTATTTTTCAAAATCCTCAAGATTGCAAGAAAGTTCCACTAGATGAAATAATATGACCAGGCTCTATTCGAATTAAAACAGTATAGGTTAGCACCCCCAATGCTTGCCAAGCTAGAGGTTGAAGAGGTCCTGCATATTTATCTAGCAGTCTCATCAGCAACAATCAGAGGTTGAAGAGGTCTTGCATATTTATCTAGCAGTCCCATCAGCAACAATCAGCTCCGTCCTGGTCATAACTAGGCATGGCACCCACAAGCGAGTATATTATACAAGAAAGTATTGCAAGGCCCAAAACATAATTACCTTGAGATCAAAAAGTTTGCTCTCACTTTAGTCACAACAGTCCGGAAGTTGAGGCCTTATTTCCAATCCCATTCTATCGTTGTCCTAACGAACCAATCATTGAAATAAGTGTTGTCAAAATTGGACATGTTGGGAAGACTAACCAAGTAAGTAATCGAGTTAGAAGAATTTAACATCACTTTTTAGCTTCAAATTGTAATAAAAGCCTAAATGTTAGCAGATTTGTAACGAAGCATCTTGACTTGCCTGGAGAAGTCAACCAAGATTCACCTATATGGACACTATATGTTGATAGCTCAATAACTTCTATAGGAGGAAGAATAAGCATTTCTTTGTGCTTCTCCTAGGCTAAAGAATATGACTTTACTATTAAACTTGACTACTTCATCACCAATAATGAAGCTGAGTATGAGGCTTTTCTTATTAGTATGAGGATGGTCATTGATAGATGAGTCAAGCAACTAGTAGCCATTATAGATTCCTAGTTGGTCGTAGAACAGTTCAAAGGGAATGTTGAAGTAAAGGAGACCATAATGAGAAAGTATTTGGTCAAGGTTAAAAAGTTGCAACGACAATTCAAAAGGTTCACCCTTAGCTAAGTCCTGAGATTAGGGAACAAAATGGCAAATATCCTATCTAAGCTTGCTAGATCAACGAAAGAAACCAGAGGAAGAAATATTACATTTCTAGTCTCTGACAAACCACTATTGGTGGTCTCGACCCAAACTTGATTGGAAATCTAAGAGTCAGCTCCTTTTTGGTGGGACAAAATTAAAGCTTAACTAAGGGAAAAAAAAGTACTGGAGGATAAAGTAAAAGCATGTAGGCTCAGAGGTTGAGTGGTGAAGTTTGCCCTAGATGAGTATGGTCAGCTGTATAGGAGATCTCTTTTTGGACCACCATTGAGGTGTTTGACATTAGAGAAGGCTTTGGAGGTCTTACAAGAGGTCTATTCTAGTATTTGTGGTAATCACTCTGGGGGACGAGCATTGGATCACAAAAAACATGGATATTTTTGGCCAACCTTACTAAACGATGTGGTTGAGTTTGCTAAAAAATGCTTATCTTGCCACGTCCACTCTAATATTCCCCATCAGCCTGCATCAACTCTAGTGCTAGTTTAAATCACATGACCATTTGATTAATAGGGGATAGACATAGTTGGTTCTTTTTCAAAAACTATTAGTTAAAAAAAGTATATGATTGTTGTAGTCGAGTACCTCATGAAATAAGTTGAAGTAGAAGTAGTTCCGAAGATAATTGATGCGGCCATTAGAAATTTGTTGTGGAAAAATATTATTTGTTATTTTGGTTTGCCAAAAGTGCTAATATCATACAATGGAATGCAATTCCAAAGCAAAAGCACAAGGAACTAACGTGAACGTTTAGGAATTCGATAATATTTTAGCTCGATTGAAACCCCCCGGGCCAACAGACAAACTGAAGTCACAAACAGGACTCTTCTGGACTACATTAAGACCTGACTTGAAAGATCCAAAGCAAGTTGCATAGATGACCTCCTTAGGATTTTATGGGCGTATAAAATTATTCCTAGAACCACCACAGGCCATAGTCCTTACAGTTTGGTCTATAGATCAAAAGCACTAGTCCCAATAGAGTTGATACAACACACAGCTCAGATAATTCATTATAACCCAATCAGGAATGAATCTGAAAGAGAGTTCGACCTGAAAATAATTAGCAACTTATGCTAGCAGGCGTGCACAATAATGCAAAGGTGGCCCAGCACTACAAAAAAGAACACGACTAAGAAAGTTTTAGGTGGGAGGCTTTTTCTTAAGAAAGTTGAAGTTTCAAAGAATGTAGGAAAATGCAAGCCAAAATGAGAGGGCCCATACTCGATAATCAAAGTGGCAAAACACAACTTGTACTGACTAGCGAATATAGATGGAAATGAGCTCCCTTGACCAAGGAATGCGATGAATTTGAAAAAATTCTATGTATGAAGAGACTTGGGTCTCCATTCAATTCTTTCGTAATGTGTATCCAAATCAATAAAGTTGTTTTAAATTTGACTAGCCACATGTTCTCAATTGCAATTGGGACTTCTAGCCCAATCATATAAATGAGAAAATTATTTAAAGTCGACCCATAGTCGAACACAATTTTGGTTTCAAACTACAATCATGACATATGGCCTAATCACTTAATAACTGAGAAAATCATTTAAAGTTGATCTCATAGTCGACCACAATTTAAATTCTGCCTTGCAGTCAATCATCATCTTCAAGTTGCTCTACAGATGCACATGTCATGACACAAATATCCTATGACAACTTGACTTTGATCTACTAAAGTCTACTCATAGTCGACCATGGTTTCTAGCCCATTTATTCAATTATAATAAAAATATATATTAAGTTGAACCATCAACTACCTACAAAGATAATCTCAAATCGGTCAATTTTGAGTGGATCAGATTAATATGAAAACACCTAAATATACTCATTTATTTAAAAATCAACCTTCTGGTCAACCATTAACTTGGTTTTAAACCAGTTGAACATTATGCGCTGCTACAAAAACTACACTAATCGACAAGTTATATGGAAGAAAAGTTTATTTTTTCATTCATTTATGCAATCAGATTAAAGAATTAAGTCGAATGAAAAGCAACAAAAGGGGGTGAGTCGACAAATAGTGAACAAAAATTTGTTATTATAGAGTAATCACGTCTAAATTGCATTCAGAAAACATTATTAAATTACACCAGTTCAAATATCTTGCCTTGCAGGGCAGATCCGTTCAAATAAAAACAAAATAAACAAAAAAGCATTACAACTTAAACTTTATCCTACCTTTTCTCCTCTAGCACCCTATGTAATATTTGTTGCCATATCATTGATGATCGGATCAACCTCGTCACCTAAATTCACTTGCACAACCATTGGGGGCCCTCAACGTCATGCTCCCCCATAAGGCGGGATGGACATGTGTCCTCGATCAAGAACATATGACCAATGGGAGTGAAGTGTGCTCCTGTATCAACTTTGCCCTCTTTGATGTCAAAGGCAAATTCACTCACAAAATAAACTCTTTTGCCACCTTGACTGCCCTTAAGTGGTCTGAGCTTCTCTTTGATGAGCGTAGCATTAGGATAGTCCATGATTTGTTCATTTTGCAGCATATTAAGATGGGGTTTATCTTTAAGTCGACATTGATAGCTCAAAAATTTGAGCTGCTTTACTGCCTTCTGAAAAGGCCTCTTTTGCGTCGTTGATTGCGAAGATAATGCTAACATCTTGGAAATCAGGGCATAATAGAAATTGTTGAACTATTTCCTTATGAACGCTCAGCATTACTTTGAAGAACTTATCTTGAGTATATCGAGTAGTGCTATTGTATCCTAGCGCTCGACTAGACGTATAGGTTACTTCTGCTTCCAACCTCATTTTCCTTAGCAGCTCATCCAAGTGACTCTTTTCAACCACAGTAGTCAACAGCTTTGTATTGTTCTTGACTTGTTTGGTCAGCCCACTGATCTTGACTATAGTGACTCGAGCTGAGTTTTCATCATTTTAGTCTACCCTGCTCCTTTTGGGGCTTCTCACAATCACCTAAGGCCAGCTCAACCCTTCGATAAAAGTTATAGCCCTATTGATCGACCTGTAAAAAGATAAAGTCTGGTCTGAAATTGAATGCAAATGGTCAGTTTCAAAAATAAATATAACTTGACCAAAAACTTACCATATTTGCATGGTATGCAAATGCTTTTAATGCTTTTACCTGTCCTATGTCTAGCATTTTCTCTTGGTTGGACATAAAGAGACCAGCCATTAACATTTTCAAGGGGCCCATTTCAATCGACCGCATCCCAAGCATTGACATTGTATTCTGTTGGGCCCAAATCTTGGGGACAAAAAGGTATGCAGGGGAAATAGTCATCGTCTGGTCAAGAACCAAAGAGGAGCCCTCTGTTGCCTTCCTCTTCCCATTCTCTGCAGTAGTTCTCTTTGGGGGGGAACTTGCACATTGGTGGGCCTTTTTTTTTCTGTCAAGGCATAGGGCTACTGGCCTCGATTAAAGCTGGTCGGGCAAGAGAAGGCATAGATGGTGGTGCCCATTGTACAAGAGTAGTTTGAGTGGCAGTTTTTTATTGAGCTACTACTTTTTGGTGCTCTTACGCCTTCTATTGGTAGGCTATCACTTATTGTCAAGTATGGTTCATAATTTCTACTCGACTTGAAATAACATAAAAAGAAATATATCATTATCGATCGGAATGTAACCAAAAGCCAACATAAATTAATAGTAGTATCTACCTAGTCGAGCATTAGCTAGCAAATCCAGCTGAGCAGGCGATGAGCTTGTTAACACTAGAATTCTATCTTTGGTGTACCATGATGCCTCTATTTCTTTGAATTTGACTAAATCTCAAACAAATGTGGCATTCTATGTAGGGTTATCATTCTTGGGCATCTTGACCTGCCCCTTAGCTATCCCCCAAGGATAATAAACCTAACCCCACCCAGAGCTTGAACAAAAAAAAAGTATTTTTTTCAAGTTTGGCCATGCGAAGAGGAAAGAGTCATTAAGATCTTTCAATGAGGGCAGGCATTAAGATAGTAAAAGCGTAAATCTTCAGTACTACCTAACTTTTGAGACATCAAAAGATGGAAAAGGTTACTAAAGTTTATGAAAGAAGGGGGTTGGTCATGCATAAGCATCAAAATAGCAAAACTATACAAAGTCGAAAAATAGTTAAGAAGTAATTGAGTAATGAAAAATTGAAGACCTATTAGCAAGTCAACTATAGGTTGTGCTATCGAGAATCAAAGCCCACACTTAAGGGCATCCTCAAAGATAGCTATGTAACAAACTGGAGGTTGATGTATCCTATTATGAGGCCCAGGAATGATTAAATTGAACTCTAATGGGATATGGTATAGATGCCTAATTAGCTTAAGATCCCTATCTTTGATCTTAGATATAATGTCACTATAGTAATCAGTAGTAAATAGTCTACCTCGAGACATTGGAGGTCCACTCGTCTCCTCATATGGCCCAACCCCACCCCTAATATCAACTATTATATCACTCTAATTGTTAAGGGAGCTAGAACTATTACTAAAGGACTTACTAGTCCCACTAGTCAAGTTACTCACTCTCCTGGTCAAATTTGCTTTTGACTGTGTCTCTTTGGAATCACTCCCTCTATCGTTACCCTTCCCAAAAACATTAAGCATCTTTGCTACAACAAAAACTAGTCAAAAATATAATATTAAGACTAGGTGAGGTCGAAGAAAACTTATAATGCTAGCAAGTAGATCGAGAGATTGTAGTAAATTTGCAGAGCTTGACCTCTCGAGATTGCAGTAAAAGTGAAAAATGAGAATTTTCACCCCTATTTATAGTATCCATAAATGGGGTAAGTCAACTAGTTACCGACTATTTATTACACAATCGTCGGTTAAGGGGTCCTACGAACCAATATAACTGCTACAATTAATGCACTAAAACCTTATTAGAGGTTTGAAATTCAAAAGGTAATAAGCGTGCTAGACCCTTGGTCAAACCTATTACAGTTTTCCAAGTTAGCTACTCCCTATTCCTTCTTGTCGAATAGCTCAATCAAGACTTAAGGGTAGGGAGGGACTCATGACATAGGATAGCCTAATAGATCTAGCTCATTAACAATTGACCAAGTGATCAACCAGGCCTAAATCTTCATTGGGCATGATATAGGATAGCCCAATAGGCCTAGCCCACCAATAGTCGACTGGGCCCAAATCCTCATTGGGCCATTTTGCTAGCTTAACACACTAGCATCCTTTTAGTTGATTTAAGTATGGTTGATTAGCTTGAGAATGATCATTAGGGCCTTCAACTATAGACCTTCAAACCCAAAAAAGTCATGTGACCTTGACCAGAGCATGGCTAGATGACTCGCAAACAAGGAAACATCTTAACCTTCGAAAGTCGATTGGAGAAACATAAAGTAGTCCCGCACCACCAGTCACAGTTGCATTTAATGCACCACAACTACCATTTTGTTGCATTAAATGCGTTGATAAGTGGCATGCCTTTACATTTATGGGGCATATCTCTATTGTATGAAGACTTTGCCTTTGCAGTAAATGCGGAGATCTCATTCATGTCCTCAAGAGGAGGAGGAGGCGCCACCTAGAGAAGCACACAGAAGGAAGAAGACTAAAAGATTCTCGAGTAAGGACAAAGGTCCTCTCTACAGAAGCAAGGGCATCATTGACATCTTAACCTCTCAAGAGAAACTATAAATACCTCGTTACAACTGTTTAGCAAGGTATGCTCATTATCCTTTGAGCCCTTACTCTGCTACTCTCATTTTCTAGCTTGATATACACTAATTTGAGTGTCGGAGTTTCTTAGCTGAGGGCTCTTCGACTAGCTTGATATATACTATTGGTTGTAGAACCCGACCTAATCACATCAGATCATCTAGCCTCAGTCCATATTTTAGTCGACTACATTGGGCTTGAGCCCAATCCCTTGGCAAACATATCTTACCACCATCATTAATCATTTCATGAAATTTTATTAATATTATTGTTGATTTGTTATCTTATTAATTGTATGATTGTTGGCCTAATAATCGTTTGATTGCCATTTTATTATGATTTATGATTAAATTTATAATTGTTCTTATTATCGTCATAGAATATGATTTATGAAGGTCATTATTTGTTCTAATGTTCCTATTTTTTAGCTCTATATATAGAAGTCATTTGGTTGTTTATCCAATTATAATTTTTAGAGATATTTTTATATTTCACAAGAATCTTCGAATTTTAGTAATGTGATTATTTATTGATTATAATCTTCTTGTAATCATGCAAATGTGACAGGATGTCGCTAGTATATGTGCACTGGGATTTTCATCTAAAGTCATAAGCAGTTATTGAAATTTGTATGTAGAAAGACAAACATAATTTTATGACGACAATGAGTGATGTGATTTTTTGTTTGTCCAATTTCTACTTCTTAAGTGTTTTATGAGATATTACTTATTATATGTCCTATTTTAATAATCTTATTAAGTTTGTTGCTAATATTTTAAGATGATTCCATTATTTATAAATTACAAATACAAATCATTCAATTATCCGCCACAATTTAGTGTTTTAGAATTTTCTAAATGTTTTGATGATTATTCGTTTTATAAATAACTTTTTTTTAATTTATACACATGTACACTAAAAATTCGTTAGATTTGTTAGATTCTCACATCAGTTAAGTAAATGAGTAATGATCTTTATATATGGCATTGGACAATTCTCACATCTTGAGTTGGCTTTTAGGATAAGTTAGGCTCAATGTTCATCTTCGATATTGTATGAAATGCACTCATTCTTGGTTCTGGATTATCTAATGTTATTGGGCCACTCATTGCTTGCCAAACAGCTTCAAATGACAGAGGTAAAAAGTCAATTCTTTGGTGATCATTGGTACATTATTTATGTGATCACCAATATCTAAAAGTTAAATAATACTGAAATAGAAAATTAAAATAAAACATTAGATTTCTATAACTATATATATAAATTAACAAATAATTAGAAACGTGCAATATATGCTCCAATTTCCGTAATATAAATGGTGGAATTATTGTAATTCTCCTTGGAATAGACTAGAGGATCATGAAGTCCTTGGGGATAAACATAAAAAATGTTCACTGTAGTGTGAAAATCATTAATGCAGAACATTATATTTGTGCAACAAAAATTGAAGCTACCTTAAAAAGAACAAATTCTTAGGTTTCTTGATGGCAACTTACTAGATCACCAATGGGCACACCTTTAATATCAGCTGCAAATAAGTAAGAAACAGCATAAATTACCATATGACTCAATGAATTTAAGGTATTTAATATTTTAGCAAATTTAGCTATGAATTTAGCAAAACAGCAAATGCAATTTTTTTTTTTTTAAGAAAAATTATATGTAACAACAATTATTGATTCACAACATTGTACATTTGGAGGGCAATAGATAATTAGCTATGTGTTATCCATAGATAAATTAAGATATATAGAAGAAAAATGATCATCTCCTATGGATTGATCATAGTGAAAGTCAGTTATAAGAGTATTTACTTTGAATGTAGCTTAGTGAATTTCGTAGCTAAAGTTATGAATTTTAGCATCAGTTACGAATTGGCTATTGCTGATGCTTTAATTTTTTGTAGTGTGAGTTCTACTAACCAATACTTTTTGGGTTTTGAGCGAGTAGGTAGTTGCTGGCACAAAGTCATAAAATATAATTTTGGACAGCAAAATTTGAATTTTTTTAATTCTAACTTTGGATTTCAATATGAATTTCAACGAAACATAAAGAGTAATTTTTGTTACTTTTATGAAAAAAAATAAAATTTATATAATATGACTTTATATAAATTTACGGGGCCCTAGCGATTATTTCTCTCCCTAACCTTACTAAAATTCTTGAAAATTAAAAACTTACTTGACAGACGAACCATGTCATCTGTTGTGCTACTCATATTTCCAGCACGCATTAAAAGATGTGCAGCATAATTCCCAGTATAATAGTTCAGTCCCAGAAATCAAAGGAACCCTTCAGCAGTGCAATTCGCTCATCTGTGAATTTCGGCAATCGATTTCCCACAAGGGATTGCATTACTCTTGGATAACTCCCATAAACTGTAGGATGAATAAACCTAAAACAGAAGAAAAATATGAAATTACGTTGACATGCAGGGATTCATGATAGCACCAAAAATGGCCCACACAATATTAAAAATATCTAAACACTTCAACGATAATATATCTTTGGTTGGGGTTAGGCTCGGCCAGACTCGGGCCAAAATGAGAGTTGTTCAATTAGGACATAAGGCAGCAGTATCTCAATCTTATGAGTAGGGCAATTCGTATAGTTAAACCTCACCAAAATCATACTATGTAAGGATGGCAAATTGGCGGATTAAGTTGGATTTTGGTTTAGATTCAAGTGATTTGGGTTAAAAATTAATATATTGGGTTTTGTATGAGTTTAAGTTGGTGATTTAAAATAGGTTGGGTACTTCAAAGTGAGTTGGAACTTGGACCCTAGTTACAATACCATTAATCTTTTTGATTTATTTTGCTTGTTCAAATCAATTTACTACAAGAAAACTGACTTTTACCAGCAAAAAATTACCACGGACAATGTCTATTGGTAATTACCAATGGATTACTAACGGATATAAAAATCAAACTTTAAAAAATTCTATCAACGGATTACCAATAGAATTAGTGACGGACGAATATTCGTTGGTAATCCATTGATGAATTAGTAAAAGAAATAAAATCTATTGGTAATCAGTAAGTAACTTTTTCCAACTAAAGTACATTCTGTTAGTAACATTTCCAACAAACTAATGTTCATTGGCTATCCATTGGTAACATTTCTAAGAGATATAATTCCATCGGCAATCCATTGGTAAAATTTTTGAGAGATATAATTCCGTCGGCAATCAATTGGTAAGATTTGTGAGAGATATAACTCTATTGGCAATCCATTGGTAAAATTACTAGCAAAAATAATTTGTTAATAATTCATTAATGTGTTCCTCAACACTTTTTTATTAATAATTATTTGATTAAATAAAAAATTAAAAGTTATATATGTTAAGTATAATTAAATAATAATTACATTTTTATAGTAATATATAAATAAATAATAACTATATAAAATAATTTTATAACAAAAATTAGCTACTAAATAAAAAAATAACTAATAATTAAATTTTAAATTTAAAAAATATAAATTTAACAAATTAATTAGTATAATTAAATAAAAACTATCTAAATAAAATGCAAAAAAAATAAAAAACATAAAAGACAGAAGTAAGAAATGACTAAATCCTACCATGTACATGCATTTTGATTTCAAATTTTGATTACTGTTCATAGGCTCTCTCTCTCTCTCTCTTTTTTTTTTTTCTAAAATCGGAGCTAGCAGCAATTGATCTTGTGGAGGAGGAGAGGCAGCAGATATGCTGGCCCGCTGGCTACGAGAGGCTTGCTAGCCTCCCCGTCAGTTGGCGACAGAGCAGCTATTGGCCTCCCCATGCTTTCCCCCTTTTTTTCTTTCTTTCTTTTTTTAAATTTTTATAATTATATTGATGTTTTATTTAATTATGTAGGTTTGAAATTTTGTATCTTTTGGGCATTTTAAAAGGTAAATTTTTTAGTATTAAGATATAATTATATGAATTGTGTTTATGGATTATGTAATTAATATTTTGAGTTTTAGTTATATGAATTATCCTTTGTGATGCTTCAATGGAGTTATGATTATATGAATAGTATTTATAAATTATATAGTCAATAATTATAGGAATTATGCGGTGTGATGCTTCAATGGAGTTATAATGATATGAATTGTGTTTATGAGTTATGTAGTCAAATATTTTGAGTTATAAATATATGGATTATGCTTTGTGATGCTTTAATGGAGTTATAATTGTATGAATTGTGTTTATGATTATGTAGTCAATATTTTGAGTTGTAATTATATGTATTATGCTTTGTGATGCTTCAATGGAGTTATAATTATATGAATTAAGTTGTTATTAATTTAATCATTATATTTATAGTTAGTTTTTTATTCTCTTCAAATCTTACTTGTAGTAGTTTGGTTGTTTAGCATTGGAAGTTTTGTAAATTCTTTTATTTTGTATTCTCTTATTTGAATATCTATACTCACATAATTGTATTCAGATATATGATGTTATTTTTTTCAAAATTGTTTATGACTGCTTTTGGTATTATGTCATTATTAGTGAAAATTTACCTTTTAACATTTTTCTAATATTGTAGAAAATTAATCTCTACTAATGTTTATTTGTTACATTCTTTTGCAAGATGACAACAAGAGGAAGAGGATGAAGGGGCTCCAAGGGTATGTTGAGGTTATGTTAGCTGAGTTATGGTTATGTTGAATTAGTTTGTTAGAATTGTAATGATTTGTGATGATTTTTGAAGTTTTGGTTTGTTGAAAATATAGTTAATATTATTTGATGACGAATTTGATGAAGAATTGATATTTAATGTATTTTTAGTTTTTGTTGTATTGAACAATAAATTAGTAGATTTTATTGTTAAGGGTTATTAAAATTTTATTTAAAAACTTATACACACACAAAAAAAAAAAAAAAAATTACTGATGGATTTATCGACAGATTAACAACAACAAAAAAAAAAGATTAAATTTGCCGACGGAAAATTAATTTGGTAAATTTTTACTGACAGATTTTTATTGGTAATGTGACCAAATTTATCAATGGAAAATTTGTTAGAAAATCCATTGGTGATTATTACTGATGAACTTAAAATCTGTTGATAAAATTTACTGGCGGGGCTATTACCAACAGATAATTTCCATCTGTAAAATCTATTACTGATGGATTTTTCTAATTTATTAACGGATTTTTCCGTTGGTGAAAGACAGTTTTTTTGTGGTGATTAACTTAAAAGACAATAGTGATATCAATATACCTTTCGCTTTACTTAATATACAATTTCATAATATAATAAGATGATTTATTAAATTATATGCTTATTTTATTATATTTTAAAGAATTTTAAGCAACTACTTTGTATATTCAAAAACTAAAATGTTTATTTTAAATTTGAAATAATTAATAATCAAATTCACAAAAACTAGAAAATGGAAAAATAATATAGATTTTTTATCTCAAAAATCAAAATTATAGTTTTTAGTTAAATTTTTAGATTGGACTCATTTGGACCTGCTTAATTGGTCCCCATTTTGGACCTAAAAATCTAATAAAACCTACCTAAATCAAACCTATCTGAAATCATCTTTAAAATTCTAAGATCCAACCCTCCCGTAACCATGTGGATTGTGTTTAACCAATGGATTTAAATTCACTCTATCATCTTTATAAATACTTTCAATTATAAGATGACAAAGGCAAGTTATTATTGTTATTTAATTACTTTTCTTATGTTTGTATTCGATTACTCGATCCCATATTGAGATAAGTTTTGAATGATGTTTACTAAACTCCCTCTTCGATCCTAACTTTATTTCTATGTTAATTTTTCTTTTCCCAACTACTCATATACTGTCAATCAAGACCAATTGAAGCAAAAAAACAAATTAACTATGGATGACCTCGCAACAATCCTGATTCACGTGGATTTACATCAAAAACAAAAATTAACAATGAATTGTAATGTATATACACACATATATAGTTACATCTTAAGATTTTACTTACCATCCGTACATAAAATCAAGGGCTGGTTGTGCTGCCATAACATCTAATCTGCTGCTCGAATGTGGTACCATCCAATGAGTCACTAATGTTATCACAATTTCTCCCGTTTGAGTTGCTTACATCATATATAAATCCAGATTTCAATCGGGACAGTTATTGTCATTAAACTATTAATATATAATTACTTTATATTACATCGTATTTCTCCCTGTAGAGTTTGACTGCTGGCGCATGGCAAAGGAGCAGATGATGGGCAACAATATAAGGTTCAGTTGCGGAGTTATTAATAGACATGTTAATCAATTTTTTAAATTTAAATAGTCAAGAGTTAACTGCATAATAAAATATAACTTATGTATTGAAATTTAGAAGTTTAAAAATATATATCAATACAATTAATTAGGCGTCAATGGCTTTTTGATGTGTTTTTGAGTACTGGGTATAAAATATCCTTGGCAATGTTTGGTTATATTTTTTGTGTGATTTTAATATGTGTTTTGGTAGAATGGATCTTGAAACTGATATTAGAGAATATGAAAGTTGTATTGAGGAATGTAATGGATTTTTGGTTATATTTTGGAAAATAGTTAAAAATTGATTTTGGAGAGTATTGGTTTGTTTGTTTATGTTTTATGGGGAAATATTTTTTTACTGTGGCAGTCAAATCAATACTTTTTGTTATATTTTTTTGTGTAAAAGTGGAATTGAGTGATTTTTTATTGTTAGAATAATAATAAAATATATATGATGTGTATATATAATATATATGTATGTATGTATATTAGAAAATTGGGAAGTTTTAGGGCATTTTACGAAAAAAAAATTTGTGTGTTTTGGAGGAAAAATAAGGGTATATTTGGTTATGTTTCCCCAAATCATTTTTGCTCCAGAAAAACCTAAACAAAACATTCCCCTTAATATTTTTTTTTAATTCTCATAAGTAACTTGTGCATCAACTATCATTTACAACTCACCCACTATATAACCTCTACAACTATTTCATCGTGGCATTTTGTTTTTATATATGTAAAATTTAAATAAGCAGATTAAAATTATTAAAAAAATTAGTGTCATATAGAAGAATAAAAGAATATTTTTGTTTACTTTGTACTGTAAAAATTTTAACATATAATACGGTATATTTGGAATCACTAACATTTATAAATATAGGAAGTGTGATATTGGTTTATTTAAATCAAAATTGCCACCAACTGTATAAGTCGTGCAATTTTAAGTAAAATTGTAAATTATGATCTTCATAATAAATTGACCAAAATAATTTGGTGCAGTGTGATACGAGTTACACGCATAATTTTTCAAATTTCATAATGGACCCTATTACTTACTTATCTTTATTCTACTATGACATATATAAATATATATTCCATTTCTTTTAGTGCATCTTAAATATAAAATCTTATAATTTCACTTACATGATGAGAGAACTTAAAAAGTCTCTATATTTAGAGCTATAAATGAATATTTAAAAATTCATTTATCGTTCATATTTGAATTTGTTTATAGGGCTATTATCTGTATCTATTTAAAATGAATATTATCTGTATTCAATTAATAAATATTTGATTATAAACGAATACGAATATTTTAAAAGCCTATTTGATCAGTTTAGTATCCGCTCCACATGCATATTCATTAGATATATTCGTTTATATATCAATTATCTGTAATTTAATTAATTCAGTTATCTATATTCAATAAATATTATTAAAAAATTATTATATCTAATATATTCTATTTTTATGTATTTAATATATAAACAATATTTATAAAAATTATCATATATAATATATTATTATACATAATAAATTATTTTTATTTTTTCAATATGAAATTTCAGAATGTATAGATAAATGAATATATGTATACATTAGTAATTAAAGAACTAATAAAAAAATTAGTAGATGAGGATTATGAAGAATCGATTGATAGTAATGATGATAATTGAACAATGTTAAATCAAAAAATTTAAAAAATTAATATATGAATGATAAAATTAATCAATATAAAATTATTGTTGAGTTACTTTATAATTAATTTATATTGGTGTCATGTTATTATATTAACTAGTCATAAAGTGAATCAATAATTGTAAAAAAAAAAATGCTAAATCAAGAATAGTTAACTTTTAATTCTAAAATAAAATACTAAAATACTAAAATTATTAACTAGTTAAAGGGACATTAAGAAGGTGTTTGGCTAAACTTATTTAAAATATCTTATAAATTCCTACATTTTATAAGATGTTTTTGGCACTCTTGCATCTTATAAGATATTTTTTGAATTTATAAGGTGCTATATCCTTTTCTAAAAATAAATTATCAAAGTGTTTGGATAATAAGATCTTAGAGCTTATAAGGTATTAGTCATGACAATTTCATAATTAATATAATTAAAATTAAGGGAGCTTATTAAGATTTTAAAAATTAGTTAAGAACTCTTTACTTTCTTAAAAAGTATTTATAAGTTTCTAACATCTTATTTTAGAAATTCTATAAGATATTTTGTTAAAAAAAATTATGAAATACTGACATTTTATAAGCTATCAAACATTTTATAAAATATTTTGAACAGCTTATAAACTCACACAAACAACTTTAATTTAAATATTTTACAATATCTAACTATACTCTATACATATTATATAAGATGAATATATCATTTCATAATTTTATTTTGTAGATTTGTACTATTATTAATTTAAAAAATTAATAAAAGTTATCTAAATATAAAACTTAAACTCTAAATCCTAAAATCTCACGACTCTATAAATTTAAACCCCAAAATATTAATAATAAAAAGTATTTTTATTGATTAAAATTGTTATGTCTACATATCTAAAACTAAATGTCAATATTCAATAGCCATTGAAAAAAATATTTTTTAAAAAATTATACTAAATATAATATACAAAAAATATTAAGTATCAAGATATGAATCAGTCACATATAACAAACTAGTAAATAATTAAATTTTGAATTTAAAAATTTTTAAATTAAAAAATTAATTACTATAATTATATAAAGATTATCAAAATAAAAAATAAAAAAAATAAAAATGTAAAAGGCAAAAGTGAAATGACAACCCTAACTGCTAGCTTCCATTAACCATTTACATTTCAATTCACTTCCCTCCTTATTCACACCTGCCGCCCAAGCAAGTACTCTCTTCTTCTTTTTCTTTTTCTTTTTTTTTAATTTTTGGTATTTTCCTCTACACTACTGTTCTTGCTGGCAAAAGTGTTGGCAAGATGCTCGTTGCAGAGGCCCGCCAGCCTCTGTGACGCCAAAGCCATGAGCTAAGAAATATGTTGGCTCTCGCGACAAAATTAGCTTCCTCATCATGAGAACCAATAGATTTGTTAGCTCTCTCTAGGAGGTGATGGGGCTGGCCTCCCCGTCGTGAGAGCTAGTAGATTTGCTAGCCCTCACCAAGAAGAGGCTAGCAGGGAGGTTGTGAGAGCCAATAGTTTGTTGGCTTTTGTTGGGAGGCCAATTGCTATTGGCCTCCACGTCCTCAAAGACCAACTATGGCTAGCAGCAACTAGTCTCGTGAGGCCAGCAACTACTGGCCTCTCCACACCCTTTTCTTTA
The DNA here is from genome assembly GCA_014898725.1 of Jacaranda copaia. NCBI lineage: Eukaryota > Viridiplantae > Streptophyta > Magnoliopsida > Lamiales > Bignoniaceae > Jacaranda > Jacaranda copaia. Next base: position 84,810 of record JACGDI010005655.1, read on the forward strand.
TAATTAATAAATTATTTTATTTAATTGTATAGGTTTGAAATTTTGCATTTTTGGGTATTGTAAAAGGTAAATTATTTTAGTGTTAAAGTTATAATTATATGAATTGTGTTTATGAATAATGTAGTCAATACTTTAAGTTATAATTATATGGATTATGCTTTTTGATTATATATTGGTAAATATTCTTATATGTTCGATACTTTTTTATTTTTTTTATTTTTCAATAGGTTTTGAAAAGAAATTGTTGAATTATGTCATGCGCTTCGGATTTCCTAGCTACTAGTGCTTCTACACCATCTACTACAAGTTCAAGTATAGGCATAAATCCTACTGCTGAACATGTTGATAATGTTGATTCTGCACCTTGTGATACTCAACAAGTTGAAGTTAAACTTTAATACTAATATTTGTTTATTATGTTTTGCAGTGTTAAACAGATGAGAAGTTCAAGCATGTTCATATTGTTGGACTATATGAAGATTTTTCTTGTATTGAAATGAACATTTATTTGTTTGTTTTGGAGTGTTGGTATTATGTATTGAAGATTGTTATTTCTTTTGATTTTTGATGAGATTTAAATGCTTATTCTAATTTTATTGTTTGTTTGTTGTTTTTTTTCTAGATTTTATTATGTTATTTGTTTGTTTTTTTTAATAAAATTTATAAGAAAAAATATGCATATTATTATAAGTTAACGGATTCAGATATTCGAGTATTTATAAATGGATATTAATTTGGATATTTTTAAAAGGATAATCCTAATAATTATAATTGGATATAGATATATCCTGAATTCGGATAATATTTGGCGGATACGAATTCGAATGTTATTAAAAAATATCTATAGAATACGAATATTATAAAAATTAAATAGGTACTGATATGAATACAGTGTATTTGTATCGTTTAATATTCGTTTATAGCCCTTTGACTATACTCATCCTCTAGTGCTTGAGGAAGGTCCCAATGGAATAGTGTCACAAATGGGGTTGTACCAATCCGTTTTATCACAAGGTAAAAGAATAAAAAATAATAGAAACCTTGAATGAGACAAACGAAGAAGTGCAAATTTTGCAGCCCGTTTGTTTCATTATCAAAATCCCATTTTATATTTTTTATTATTCCAAAAATAAAGCGTATTACTTTTTACATATTTTCACCTTACATCATTTTTATTTTCATTTTCAAAATACATTCTCTAATAATTTATATATTTTCTTTCCATAATCTATATATATTTTCTCTCTATTTGTTCCGTTTTTTCTATCTCTTTCCACCTACAATCTATTAAGCCTAATATAATCATTATTTTTCCAAAAATCTATCCAAATATATACATATTTTCAACCAATTTCCACTAACAACTTAATTTGATATTTATGACAATATTCATATATCAATAAAAATATTATATAAACTACTATATCACTCATTTAAATTCAATTGTTGATAGTATATTGAAATTTAAAATGACAAGACGATGTGAAATTGCTAAAGTATATACGATTAAATACTTTCAAAATGTCAATTTCTTGGGCACGGATATTAGCTCGTGAGTTTGTAAAAGGAAAGTTTAATTTTAGATTTGGGCTTCTCAAAAAAGCGTGTGTGTGTGTGTTTCCCCTTCCTTCCGTCCTTCCTTCTAAGAATTCTCATGTCTCTTCCGTAAAAGATGACTTTATTCTTGAATAACTAATATTTCTCAGATGGGAAGCAAAGTAGAGGAGTGAACAAAGAAGGGATTGCCTTTTACAACAATGTCTTCAATGAGCTCATTGCAACTGGTGCAAATAAAATTCTTATATTTTTAAATAATTCCTTAAGCGCTCATTTGATTTTATTTTCATTTCTAATTTTCATTTTCATCTTTTTTAAAACATTGAAAATTAGCCAACAACCATAGAATTACTTAAAAAAATATCCACTTGCATGAGTTGGGATTTAATAGTATTTGAGAAAATAAAATAAAATAAAAGAATTTGGCATAACATTAATGTAAGATATACTACATTTCACAAATAATACATGCAGTTTATTTCAAACAAATATTAGAGTAAAAGTGCTAGCACATTTCAAAAGTACAAATGACAAATTATGAAAAAATAATTCAATTTAATGTTCGGGTTGCATGCATAATTTTAAGAAGTTGTGTTTGGATTTATTTTTCACGCCATTTTTCGCTTGAGGTAAATAAATCTAAATGCATCTTGGGGATTCTCCTTTTAAACCCAAAATGCCCTTCAAAGTGAAAAAGATTCTTCTTCTTTGAACATCATTCTTATTCTTCCAGCTAATTAATCTTTATATATATACATATATATACACACATATATATATATATATATTAATATATATGTTAGGTTTCCCTCATAGAAGATTTTGATTATAATCAATCTTTCCCTCTTAGAAAGATTCACACAAGGCAACTAGTCGTTACATCAATCAAGTAGTTCTTTCTTTCACTTTATTGAAATACGCAGTTGTCTTTGTAAAGAAGGAAACGTGCAAAATATGTGGCCGCAATCTGTCTTTGTATACATGGTAGTAGCAAAGGTTATTTATTTTGTAGAAGACTAGCAAAAGAGATCAAGCTTGCAAAACACTTGTATAAGCAATATAGCTAGCGAGAAGTTTAGTGAGTACTCTAGAATATCTAGTGTGACTTAGTCAGGGTGTTTGTTTCTTTTGATCAGCCTCTACAGTTGATCCAGTAGCTTTGTTCCAGTTATTTTGGTACTTTGTAATTTGTAATTGTTATTATATATCTAAGTGTAGGTTCAAAATTCTAAGTCTTCTAGCTTAGATAGTGGAGTAGGCTTACCGAACCACTATAACTATTTTGTCTCTTTTACTTATTATTCTATTTATTTCTGTTATCTCTGAAATTTCAGTCTTGTTTGGAAGTTTCAAGACTAAAATTCCAGTTTAGTATATCAATACTTTGCTTGACTCCTTTGAGTCCTTTATCCTTCTGGAACCCTATAACTATTTCAATTGGCATCCATGTCAAGTTGATTTCTCTCTAATGGCTGCCCCTAGTTTTGATATCTATGTAGAAGGTCAATCTCATACTTGTTCACCCTTATTTGATGGAACAAACTATTCTACACGAAAAAATAAAATTCAAGAATTTTTCAGAGCACCAAACGATGATCTTTAAAGTGTCGTCATTGATGGGCCTCTTATTCCAACAAATTCTGAAATGTCTCCAAAAGGCGTAATGGAACTTACTGTGGAAGATAAGAAAATCCTCTCAACAAATACTAAGGCAAAAAATATTCTGTCATGTGCCCTTGTCAAAGAAGAATACAATTGTGTTAGTACCTGCTCCTCAACAAAAGAAATGTGGGACATGTTACAGATTACCCACGAAGGAACCTCTTAGGTAAAATTGGAAAGAATTGCTCTTTTTACTCCCTAATTTGAAATGTTTTCATTGAAAATAGGTGAATTAATTAGTCAAAAGTATGCTTGCTTTATGGAATGGTGAATCTAATGTTTGCTTTGGAAAAAATCATTTCGGAAAGTGAGCAAGTAAGAAAAATCTTACGCTTCTTGCTTGAAGAATGGAATCCAAAAGTGACAGCTATCCATGAAGTAAAGAATTTGGAAAAACTGGCTATGGGTGAACTTATTGGCTCCCTCATGAGTAAGGGAGAAAGTTCCGAATGTAAAAACAAGAAAAACATTGCTTTCAATGCGGAAAATGGAGACTAGAACGATGACTTGTGAGACCTTAATGAAGAAACCATAAATGAGAAAATCATGATAGTTACTAGGCATTTGAGGCAACTCACTCAACTGAAAGGGAAATTCAAAAACAACCCAAGATCCAACTATAAGAGAAATGAATACTAGAATCTAAAATAAATCATATGCCACGAGTGTCATGAAGTGGATCACAAAAGATCAAACTATCTAAAGCTAAGAAGAAGTCCTAAACTTGAAAGAAGTTCCAAACTAAGAGCCATGACAATTACATAGTGATGAGGTTGAAAGTTATTTATAGTAAAAAGGGTAGTGTTTAGGTAAATTCGATCAGGGAGGTCAAGTAATCCAAGTGATATTCTTCTCAGGGTCTGAGATCTGCAACAAAAATATATGTTAAACTAGCTGAGGTGCCCCCGATGAAGGTACTCTGATGCTCAAGTTAGTTTTGGTCAAGGAATGATAATTGAGTAGAATATTAAGAGCTTATAGTATATTTGGTATTACTTGGAGCATGGTTGGTTATGAGGTATTTATAGCTTCCCCTGGTGTGTGATTTGTCGAAGGTGCCCCTATCAAGTGTAATAGGCTTTAGTCCTTACTAGGGGGTTAATGGTAATTCTAGATCTTGATACTATTCCAGGTGGCGTAATCTTCTATTTTTTAGGGTGAACAATACCTTAGGCAGGCGCCTCCCTGTCAAATGTGGTAGCAGGATTGGTGGCAACGATTGTACCAACTATCATGCACCATTAATGCAGAGGCATGCTTCCTGTTAGAATAATAAATACGGCATGGATATGAGTTAGTGTCGAAGTGAGTCACCTGGTTGATAACAGTCAAAAAGACGAGACTAGTCAATCAGAGAGATGGTCAAATAGGTAAAAAAGGTTGATGCCTCCCATCGAACGCAGTTAGTAATAGTATACTCGACCAGATGATTGTTGTTAAGTGGCTTAACCTAGAACTAATATTGGGCCCTACGCGTTAAGTGAGCCTGTTGGGCTATCTATTAGGCTATCCCATATCATGAGTCCTCCTTACTCACGATCTTGATTGAGCTTGTCGCAAAGTAGGAGCAGGGAGTATATAGGAAGTTACGATGGTTATTTACATTCGATCGGGGTTTTTCCAAGTCAATCAGGATTTTTGAATTCTCGACCAGGGATTGTGGCAGTTTCACTGCATTTAATGCATCAGTTATTTCACATAATATGAAGCGTATAGAGGTAGAGTGTAATTATAACCAACACTTGGGTTTCCATACACAAATGCCTATAAATAATGGGGATATAGGTCTTCATTTACACTTTTGCTGAAATTATATTTGGTTGAGTTCCTATTTACAAAGTTCTCTAAACTTCTTGTTGCATTTAGAGTTTGCAGGATACCTATTGTAAGTTGCTCTGCCCATTCAATCTTTTTCTTCCTCTTCTTTTGTGACAATATCTAGCACTTCGAATAGCGAGGACACTAGGTTCGAAAATGTAGCGTCCTAGGGGAAAACTAGGGTTGAGAGTGCATTTGGAACAACCCAAGATAGTAATTTAGATAGTTCATCAAGCGACAGCTTAAGTTCAAGCAGCTCGAGCACAGAAAGGGTCATCTCTGGAGGTGAGGCTGGCCTGAGTGATTATCCTGCGTCTCAGGGTCGATTGTTTACGCCTGACCATTATACATAAATAATCTCCAAAATATCACCCATCGACCTGGTGCAAATTAGGGAGGTCTAACATATCCGTGAGGAGTATGAATTACTAGCGCTGGGGACTCGGGGTAGAATGCATCAACCTCCTAAGGGGTGTATAACAGTATTTGAGAAAGAGTTGAGATGCAACTTTAGGTTCCCCCTTGCCCAAACTATAGTCGAACTCCTGGTGGGTCTAGAAGTTTGCATAACTCAATTGCTTCCCAACTATTTCGCCACCCTTTACAGTTTTGTAGTGTCAATGCATCTGTATAATCAACTTTTCAAATTTATTCCATTTACCCATGTTGTGAAAGTCGGGTAGTACCGAGGAGTCTGGTTTTTACTACTTAACTGCTTGACCCCTTCGAAAATTCTTAGTATCCTCTGCCTTTTCATATGGCTAAAAGTGGAAAAAAATAGTTTTCTATGTTCGGGGGCCAGGGGATTTTGCCATTCCAAGGGGTTAGTGGAGGGGCCTTATAGAGATGCTAGAGAACTAGACACCTAATTGGCTTAATACTTTTATCAGGGATTCGGTCGAATTTGGGCACATGGAGGACTCAGTTCTAACTGAAGAAAGGTGTCTGGTGTTGGCTGGCTTATCGTCGAGCCAACTTGATCTGCCTATAGGTGATCGACCAGGTAGAGATTTTCATCGATCATTTTAATTGTGATTGCTTTTTTCTGCTCGACTCTGATACTGTTTATCTTGCTTGTGTATGCAGATCAAGAAGAAGTAATTACCATATTTTATTGCAACATTTGCTTTTCATAGGAATGCGCGGCTACCTACATAAAGATGTTCTTGATGTCATCACTAAGTTGGCAAGTTTCTTCAGACAACTATGTTTTAGGACACTTAATTTAGATGTCCTTGATGATTTGGAAAAAAAGATTCCTATAATATTGTGTAGGTTAGAGATGATCTTTCCACCCATTTTCTTTGATATCATGGTTCATCTAGCAGTTCATTTAGCATAAGAAGCCAAACTTGGTGGACTTGTTCAATATATATAGATGTACCCTATCAAGATGCAAAACTTAATGTTTATTTCAAATTTTTAAATTTTTTATTCTAAACTTAAGATTCTTATTTGGTAGCCTATTTGTGTATTACAAGTAGCATGTTTGTTTTATTTACATATCTTTTACTAACGCAGTTATAGGTATCTCATAGTCCAAAAGAAATGGTTTGAAATAGAGCCCATCCTAAAGGTTCAATCATAGAGGCTTATATTGTTAAAGAATGTTTAAGTTTTTGATCACTATAGCTTCATGGAATTCAGCCAAAATACAATAGAGATAAAAGAAATCAAGATGGTGAGGAACATCCAAAGTCCACATTCTTTATTTTCAAAAGTAACATGCAAACCTTTGGAGAAACAGATTTCGTTGAAATGACCCCTCAACAACATAGTACATTACATTAGTTTGTTTTGAACAATTATATGGAGATAGAATCGTATTTGAGGTAACTATGGTTTTTTTTTTAATAAAATCATATTCAATATTAGATTACTAATTTATATTATTATTTTTGTTGAGGAAGCATGAAGAAAAACCAAAGTGAGAAAATCCTATTAGTTGGGATGCAAGGCAAAAGATACAGGATCTTAAATTTACATTTAGTTTAGGTTCATTGGGGATTATTTCTTTATTGTATATAAGTCCTAACACACATTATTTTGTAAATATTAGATTAAAGAACTTTGATGTCTAAACTCCCTTGAAGCTACTGATGAACTTCTTGCACTTGCATCAGGTCCTGATTATCGTATTAGTAAATGTAGTGGGTGCATAGTAGAAGAAGTGAAGTATCTAACTAGAAAAAGAGAGTCAATGAGTGACACAAAATAGCAAAGTGTGTACGGAATCCTTACATAAGAGAAAAATGATCAAGTTTTATGGAGTCCTAGAAGATGTGATTGAGTTATTCCTTTAGCTTTTTAGGTGTATTATTTTAGTGTAAATGATTTGATTTAGATCAACATAAACCAGTGAGGATAGATGGTGATTTGACTACCATAAATGTGGGCAAATTGTGGTATGAAAGTGAACCTTATTTGTTTGCAAATCAAGCAACTCAAGTTTTCTATATTAACGACACAAAACTAGGTGGGCACTAGAAAATAGCTCAAAGTGCACAACATCAACATTTGTTTGACCCATCTTTTCTTCAATTTACTAATGAGAATGAACTTGATACAAATGATGCATATCAATAAGAAAATTGTGCTCGTGTTCAAGTTCAAGATAATGCACAAGAGGTCGAACCAGTAGTCCACAATGATGAAGCTCCGCTATAAATTAAAATTGCTGAAAATATAATCAACTAACATGCCAATAATGTAAAAGATGATGATGAAGATGAGGAAGAAGATGGCACCTTAGCTGAATAGTGGAGTAGCAATGATGAATCAATATATCAAGCTTATGTGGATAGTGACTTGGAATAGTGAGTTATCGGGTATGAATTATTACCTTTCCCATTAACCATGTTAGGTTTCTATGGGCTCTCAGTGTAAACTAATTAATTTATACAACCCTATCTCACTATAAACTTCACAACAGTTGTTGTCCTCTAGTTATCGCTGCCATTTTGACTACTGGTGGTTCATTTCAGTTGTATGGTTACTTTGATGAACTAATTCTACTATTTATTTCTAGATTTATTATATCATGTTTATGATTTCAGTCTACTTCATTAATATTTGTTTTCCACATCAGCTTGCCCATATAAATGGATGTTAAACTATTGTACTTGCAACTCCTTCAGCTCAAGACGACAACATTTATAAGGTAGATGACCTTATCTTAATGTAATACGATTTTGATTTTTGTGGCTCACCTGCCATTGATTATTGTAGGAGGTTCTTTATTGTGCTAAGAAAGCAAGCATTACTCATATTCTGAAAGCTGGAAGTGCTCAAGTCAAAATATTCTATATTCTCAATAAATATTCTATATATTGCGACACTCTTTCTGATGATACTATGTTTGAGAATATATGTTCAGGCAATTTTAGCTATGGCATGGGGGACTGAATCTTGCCCTAAGGTATCACTTTCTTTGTCATTTGTATTCTCATTATGTTTGGATAACAATCAATTCTCTATTTTGAGTTGTAAGCTCAAGTTTTTATGTGGCCTTTGATCAATTACATTGACATGACTCTTGTTGTCTATATTGTTCTCGAAGTTGGTTTCTTTCTGCATTAATTTTGGTGCTAGAATGACTCTCCATTATGGGGTCAGATTGAGGGTTGTTGGATATTTTAGTCTAATAAATTTTTCTCAGTTCTATTATTCTGTATATATACACAAATACAGCATGTATATCTTTTCTATGTAGAATTTCATCTACAACAGCATAAGGCTTGCTACCTCAAAATTGATTGTTTGGTCTTGGAATTTTTAATGGTGCTATGGTTTGGTTTTATGTTGGCAATTCAAATGCTTAGATAATATTGATGAACTTGATTGATCTCCTATTGAGTGCATTTAGCAGGTAATAAATTCTTTTGCATTTCAAGGCCATTAATACTGAGAGTAATTAATTAGTGCTATTTTTTTTTTGGAAAATATTACCTTAGTCCAAAATTATCTTTCTATTGCCATGTTGCTTCTATTCTATATTTTCTGAAGCTAGGCTATTGAACTCCTTGTTTGGAAATTTGTTACATCTGCATATTTTGTTGTTGCATGGATGTGATAGATTGTGTTGCTAAATTGGTTTAGCTATAGGGATCCTTTTGATGTTAATACAAGAAATATTGAACTATTGGCTCCTTGGGATTTTTTGATTTTGCATGGGCTGCACAGTTGCTGCTATAGGTTCTTTTGTGCAGCAAATTCTTCTGCTAATGTATAACAGATTGCATCAAATTCTTGTGGATGCTAGTGATTGATCTTTTTCCCATTTTGAAGTTCTTGATTGTGTTAATCTCTGAAAAGTTTGAATTGCAATTTAGTAATTTAATGAGGAATTCAACTTTGAATCTAATGAAAGTTGGAACTTGATTGTGCCATGGGCTTGGAAATTTCGAGATTTGGTTGCTTTGTTGTGTTGCAATTTGCTTACTTTGCTTACTGTGTGGCTCAGGACTTTGTTTTGTTTACTTTTATACAATGCTTGCTTTGTTGTGCTTGTTTGTAGGAATGGAGATTTTTTCTTAGTCTCTAGGGTGTCTCTTGCAAGTGCGTAATGAAGGTAGTAATATAATGTAATTTAATCTTTTTTTCTTTTTTTAACTCTTTCTTCTTATTTTCCTCCAAGTGAGATTAGTTAGCAAGTTTTATTTAAGGGAAGTAAGTATTTTCTTATTTCTATTTAGCACAAGTACTCTTCACTTGTAATCCCATTCTAGTTTATAATATATCCTAAATCTATTCCAACTCAAAATGTTTGGCAATATTTATTGGCTTAAAAATACATATTAGCAATCATTTCAAACTACTTTTGCAGTTACTATTTGGTTGCTAAAATATACAAATTAGCAACCAATTGAAATTATTTCTCCAATCGGCATTTGGTTTCTAATAAGTAATATATTAGTGACTACTCGCTACACTTTTGGTCACTAAATCATAAAAAATGTTGTAAGTCTTACGACAATATTAAAATTATTGCAATCAATTATTTTGTCGCTAAAATAGACTCTTTAGCAATTATATTATATCGTCTCAATATGATCGCTAAAACATGTTAAATAACACAACTATTGCAACTATCTAAAAGGTCATTGCAACCAATGAGTTGGTTGCTAAAGAATCACTTTATACCAACCAAAAGATGTGGTCATTATATGCGTACCCACAACAACCATGCCAATGTTATAGCAACCACGAACTTTTACTTTAATGAGTAAAAAATATGTCGATGATTTTTCCATCTTTACTAACCATTATTAGATGGTCACTAAACATGTATTTTCAACATCCAAATTAATCACTCATCACTAAGCACTTTTAGTAGCTACTCTATTGTAACCACTTGCAACCCTTGTTATTTTGGTCACTATAAGTTTTAACTACCATTTTTTTCACTTTTAATAACTAATGATAATGATCGCTAAAGTTATTTTTTCTTGTACTAATAATTTCAACTATTGTGATTTTTAGGACATTCTTGGACCTACAAATATTTTCTCGAGAGAAGGAACAATTATATATAATTTACTACTGCATGCTTTTTCTATTGTCCCATTTTTATGAGTTTATTTTTCACTTGATATAAAGTTCTAAATGTATTTTGAAAAGGTAAAAATTGTATTTATCTTTATAGTACTGCCTTTTTTGCCTTTTGATAAGTTACAGTATTGCTTTCAAAAGTAATGATTTTGAGTTACTGATATTGCATCATTATTCTAATAATAGAGATTTTGAGATAAAGTTTATGTCATAGGAGGGGAAAAACTAATAAAGGGACGTCCTAAAATGAAAATATAAGCGATAAATTTATAGACAAACATGTCTCTCTCTCTCTCTCTCTCTCAGTTTAATTCTCAAGAAAAATAGTGAAACGTACACTAAAAAAATAACTACTGACAATGCAAAAAGTAAAATTATTTTGCCACAAAAATAATTTTCACAAGTTTAATAGTGACAAAAATTATATTTAAATTGTCATTATTGACAAATATAGTGACATATTTGTAATAAAAATAAAATTTTTATCCAATTTCAGTTGACATTTTTTATTATCACCAAGTTGTCAATACACATATGTTGTTAATTATCAATAATGATAACTTAAAATATTAATTCTTATCACTATTAATACATATATATTGTGATAAATAAAAATTATTAACACTTAAAAGATATCATTAGTGATCATTATCATTTAATGCACATTATTAATGCTAATTTTCGCATTGCTATTTACATTTTTATCATAATTAAATATTATATATTTTACATTAATATTAAATTATTCGACTAGAAAGCTATAGGCTATGTGATGCTGCAAAGAGCTGAACGATCCGAAAGTCCGGTGGATTGAGTTGATACTG